>APFE030147673.1:39935-133398 GCA_000404065.3 Pinus taeda
AACATTAACATTAAAATTAAAATTATAGATAGATAGATATTTTTGAGGGTTAGTTCAATTAGTTGAGTCCCCGTAGTTAAAGCACCTTTTCTATTGATAGGTCACGAGTTCAATTCTCTTGACACCCTCAGGGTCAAGCACTGTGGTTGAGCTAGCAGGAAGTGATCCCTTTGGGTGGATCTGCCTAGTACAAATATTTGTGGGACGTATCGGTCACCTATATCCAGGGTCAGTGAACCACAATATGTATATATATATATATATGCTTGGTTCACAACAAATATAGCGGGCATTTACATAGCATGATTATCAAAATTTCCAGTTTCTTTCTCCTTTCTAGAAGCAATTCAGAACTATTATGAGGAGTAGACTTTTTGGCTACAAAATTTGGGGTTTTGTAGGTGTATATCCTACAAAACTACCCCAGCAAAACACAAACTTGCAACACACAGTATCATTCATTGATACTAAAGCCCTTAATTATAATTAACCTACTACAATTTGTGGCAGCTCATTTAAGTTCGGACATTTGACAGTTGTTTGAGGGCTGGAGCTTTGTTGCACCATTGTAGCTTTGTATTCAGTTCTTTATTTGATCTTTGAGTGTCTCTATTTCCCTTTGCAGTGCATCCATCTCATCTTCATGGCAGCCTGCATGAGCTTTCAAGCTTTGAACCTCATAAAAATAACTCGAGATTGTTTCCCTATGATCATTTAATTTCAAGTTGAGAGGCACTAGATCCAACTAAATGGAATCAACTTGGTGAGTAATTTAGTCGCTCAGAGTTCTACATTTACAATCCTTCTCCATGTTAATTGGCTTCATAGTCTTATAATTCTATATTTTGTTGGCATCGACCTTCCTTTTATACCCACCCAAGTTACCACAGAATTTCCTCTCCCGCTGTCTCTCATAAATTCCCTAGAATTTGGACCTGAGGAACCAATTACCTCCCCAAATTTCACAACAAAAGTTGCAGTGATATCCTGGTGGGATATGGTGGATCGAGAAAGCCCCAAGAGGCTCTCCATTCAACAAAAATATGATAAATACTTGAAGATTGAGACTATGGTCCGCAAGCACAGACACGTAAAGTTTCCCAACTAATGACCATTCCTTGTAGCCTAATTCAATTTTCAATTTTGAGATATAATGTCGAGAACCATGGGGGGTGATGAGATATAAACCTTAGGCAGCATAATCTGACACCTCCTACGGGTCATGTCTACATATCGATTCATACTAGCTCTTTTAAGTGATATGATACTAATTATGGGGTGACATAAAGTGACAACAAGGAACTTTGTACTTCTGGTGATCTCCACATTAAGATTCTTGATCTGTGACTTATGAAATAGAGCGAGGCTTGGCCTCATTGCATGTTTGATCTCTTTGTTGATTACCATAGGGCCACTTGGGCGCCTCCACATTTTTTCCTGATTAATCCTTTGGGAAGCATACTTTTTTAATATTTTTTTTCTCATTAAGGAATAATGGAAGGTCAAATTTGGCGATTAATCCTTAACTCCCCTAGCTTCAGTTTGTATCCATTGGCATACTTGTCAGCTTCATTATTGTGTTCTCAAAGGACATGGAAGTATGCTTTATTGGGAATTTCTTCTGCAATTTTCTTCACTCTTTTCATGACATTTTCTAAAGATTTCTCTTTTGGAGGGGAGCCTTTAACCAAATAATTCATGATCAAGAGAGAGTCTCCCAGGTTTACAAGGTCATTTACCTAATTGTCTCTAGCTATTAGGAGTTCCTAATAGAATCCATATATCTCTGCTAGGTTGTTTGTCATGTGTTCAAGGGTCCACGAATACCTAAACACTTTGCCTTCCCTAAAGCTATAGGGAACCCCTATCTCTCTTGCCATACCTAATTATAAAATTTTAAATTTACATGATAATAAAAATTTCATCCAATTTGAATATAAAATTTTAAATTAATATAATAGCATTATTTTTACTTTTGAAATTTAAATATCATATTTCACATTTTCTAAAATTAATGATTATTATATACATCAATCCACTATTTGTTATACATTTTGTAACTCTAAAACTTAAAATAATGAGACAATGTCATATTTTAATATGAATAAATTTAAATATTTAATTAATAAATTTAAATATTAGGTTTGCTAATGTTTTTAATTTATAATTCTTATTTATATAATATTAAATATATTGTTTAAATATGATAAACAATTTTAAACTTTCAAAAATAATTATGAAAAATTAAGTTTTAAATAAATATAATTTTATTGAAAATTTTAATATTTATTAATTTTAAAATTAAAAATCAAGTATAATGATGATAATGATGATTAACTTCCATTGAGACTAATGGGGCTTATGGACCTTAAGAAAGAAAGAGATTAATTGAGACTTTAATATTTTACTTCTATGATTGAAGAGGAGGGAGAAAAGCGTTCTTAGATCACTATACTTTTGTTGATTAAACAAGTCGAGAAGGTTGGCAGGGCGACAAATGTTTTGGAAATGGGAACGGATGTAAGAGTCGGACAGTCCAAGAAAAAAATATTTTCATATTCAACCCTCTTAGTATCACACAATTGATGAATTCTTTCATCCTATGGTATTTTGGGGATAGATCAACGCTCGGTTTCGCTTCAAAACTCATGGGAGTTAGTTCTTATCTTTACAATGTTCATTTTCTTCTTAGCAATAGTCAAGACAAAAAAATAATTCTGAGCAACAAGAATAAGGTTAATCACCTCCTTATAATACTTTAGCTTACTTTCCCTTTAACTTACTAGTTTTATTATTTAACCAATCAAATAAAATCTATAAATACTATATTTTGTAATTCCCATTATTATTATAATTACAAATTATCTAGTCATATAAATGTATGACATTATTTACCCCCGATCGGGGTGAAAGACTTGGAGAAGACGTGTGAAAAGATTGTGACGGAGAAAGGGTGGCAATGTCGGACAACATACATCCTTATAATTCAACAGGACGCGGGGGCAACATGCAGGCAGGGTAGAATCTCGAGGCATAGAGGTGACAGGGAAGTGAGGGAAGAGGTAGGAGGAAACGGCGGCAAAAGGATGATGAGATGCAGGGCAGGTGGGAGGAGGTTAATAAGGGTGGCGAAGAGCAGTATCAAGGTTATTATGCAGCAAAGGAAGGAGACGGCTGGAGCACGGTGCGAACTGGTGTTTTCTGAAACTTTGCAAAGGACCGGGTACGTATTCTCAAAACCAAGCCCTGCATTTCTTTCAATCTTTAGTAGTACTAAGGAAGAGGGGGGAGAGCTAGGAGTAGCAGAGAGAGAGAGAGAAGTGAGCGTGAATTGGAATTATTTCCTGCTACAAGCAGTAAGGAGGCAGAGGGTGGCAGGATGAGAAATGCTGAGGAAGAGCCTAGTAAGGTTGGGAACCGTGAAGACCAAGGTAAAAGCATGCCGAGATTTTGTACATGCAGTGAACAGGGGCAGCTTGAGGAGGTTAAACAGGCTGTCTGGGAGGCAGAGAAGACTACCGAGAACACTCACCAAGCACGTCTAGGGGGAGGAAAGCCTGGGAATAGCCCAACCATTAGAAGAACGCAGAATGGGGAGGGTAAAATTTGGGAGAGGGAAACACAGGAGACCGGAATAGAAGCAATTACGGAGAATCTAACATTTGCTGTTGGCCATGGTAAACAGGGGGCAATAAAGAACAAAATGTCACACCCAAGGCGAGGAGGGGGGTGTGGGGGGCAGAGGCAGACATAACCAGACATGCTGAAATGAAACAAAGCCCTCCTCGCTAGCACCTCATAGACACAGTCAAAAAACCATGAGACATACTGTGCAAAGAGGCAAAAAAGGCATACATAGAAGGAACCGAAGAGGACATTCGTAAGCTCATTCAAGAATTGGAGGCAAATGTAATGGAAGGAGATTCGGAACCTGAAATGGAAGAATGGGGAAACCTCATTCCTGACCCGGACAACACCAGGGGATGCATGACCTTATATAAGTAGGCCTTACATGTTTATTGGGTGTTGAAGCGTTTACTCACCAAGGCGATGGAGCAGGTAGCAGAGGAAATTGTTGAGTTGGCCTAGGGTATGCCTAATATGAAGAGAGAAATGAAGAATCTCCAAATGACTATGCTCATGCAGGATAGCAAGCTGGACGAAATCCAACAACAACTGAAGAAAATTGCTCCAACAACGAGGGACGCAGAAGCACCTCCTGAGATTATGGAAGATTAATCCTTTAGTTTAAGACAATGGCTTACCATGTTTGCTCCTTGAGGATAGTATTTCTTTTTCTTGATAGTAGTTTTAATGACTGTCTAGAACCCACTTAGTATTTGTTGTTGTGAAGTTTATCTAGCATGGATTAGTAGACTTATTCTTTTTTGTTATTGGACAGCTTATAAAAACTTAAGGTGGCCAACAGATCCGGTTTCCCATATGGGCGGGTTGAGGCCACCAAAATGATGTATCTGGTATAACCTGTTTTTATATGAATAGAAAAAGAAAGGTCCTACCATAGCTTACAAAAAAAATGTATAAAATTATTTAGTATTTAGTTTCCATCATTTTTTTCCCTAAAATGTATATAAATTCTTACGTAGAGTCCATACGAATTATGGAAATGAAACTTATCCACTTATCCAGAAATTGGGTGGATTTGAGCAAAGGTGAATTATGGATATTAAATTCATATTAAAAAAAAAAAAAGACTTGGCTCAATAATGTTTATATTTATATGTTAATCATAAATATAATATCATAAATTTAACCCTTACATCTGAATTTCTCATAATTAATTCAAAATAATATAATGAAGCTAATTAAAATATTAAAAAACTTACTGCCGGTATTAATCCCAACCCAATTAAACTTGTAAAAAGCTTTAAATAGCATACGAAATGATCTGGATTTACGATATATATTCATTTTTATGGTTTTGTATTTAATAAGTTAATTTTTATTTTAAAAAAATAGCTATATTTTTATCTATTAATAATTATAGATTTTATGTTAATTATAATTTTATCAAACAAGTAAGGTATTAAATAATGTATAAAAATAGTATAGGATTATGTTTAATTTAGAAGTTGTATTATAATAAGAAAAGGGATTAATTTTTTTTTAATGTAAATATTTTTTTTAGAGTGTGAAAAAAAAAAAAATTGTATCTCAAGAGATTTGATGTTATATAAGAGCTATGGTTTCTCTATATATATTTTAACCAAAATGAGATTTTTTTAGAGAATCGTTAAACAAATTGTTCACTTGGGATCTTTTGATACACACACAATCATTGTTTAAATTTCATTTTTGAATACATAAATAGATACACCGCCTTCAAAATCGAGTTAGTCACTTGGCTTGTATAGTTTATATAACTTAAATTTGCAATTCCAAAAAATCTTTGTTAGAATTTAGACAAAATTATCTTAAAAGATATACATGAAAAAACAAAAACATAAAAATGTGGAATAATGAAAATAGTGGAAATGTTTTATCCATAATAATTTATTTTTTTCAATTGCTTTAGATAATATATATGCATATATTATATATATTTATTATATATATATATATATTATGTATATAATAATATATTTTTAAATTTATATACATACTTAAATTGAAATTTGTTAAACATGTTATTGAAATATTTATTTATAAATTATATTCTTCATACTAAAAAGTTTTTTTTTTTATTAATATATTTTTAAAATAATCTAGATTAAAAATCTATTTTAAAACAGAAAATAACAAATTTGGCGTCTTGTTTGTAAGGTGAAGAAAAACAAATCCACTTCTAAATTATTTTTTGGATAGAGTAGTGTCGATATTGCTTTCGATGGATATGAAACATTGACATCTTTAAAATCAATTTAATGTATGTCAATACATATGATAGAGTGATCATATTTAAAATCGATTTAATATATGTCGTTTTCAATATTAAATAAATGGCCACAGATTTGTAAATACACCCCATGCACAAGAAAGATCAATTGGAAATATCCTTGTACACGTTGAAATTGTTTGTCGATATCTTTTGTTTGGGTCAATGCAATGGATTTAGTAAATAAATTGATCTTTGATTTTAAATAAATTGATCTTTGCAAAATCAAAGATAGACTGTTTGGACTTAGAGAAAGACTTTCACATTACAATAATGTATTTAATAATAAATGACCAAAGGGATTAGATCTTTGACTAAATAGATTATACAGTTTTTAAATTTGGAAAGAAGTTTAAAAATGAAAATGTCATATTAAAAATTAGGTTAGTTTTTAAAAACAATTTAGTATGTGTTGTTTTAATGGTAAAGAAAGCACCATTGATCTGTATATAAGCCCCACACACACTGAAACACACCTAAATATTTTTTTTCTTGGAGAGCAGTGCTCATGGAGTGAATGGCTACTGATTGAATATCTATTCTTCATTTAGTGGAGGTTGTTTATTTATTAACTATATATATATATATATATATGTCAAATTCACATTCATATTCAATTGCAAGGACAAAATCATATATTACTTTCATATTTCATATTGACTTGTATAATGCATATATTTATATTTTGTTTAGTAAATTATGTTTTTTTTATTAACTAATTAATTACATCTGTTCAATTCCACATTGAACATAGTAAAAATTACATATCACGTTTTTATTGGTTTTTATAATGTGTTTCTAATCATAATTAGTAATTGGGTGGAGATTATAAGAAATTAAAACTAATCTAAAAAAATGAAGTTAATTACTCAACAAAATGAAATCTTAAATATGGAGAAATTGGAAATGGAGAAATGAACTTAGGAAAGAAATTAAATTTGTTGAAAAAGAAAATGAATGAATTCTATATGGTTCAATTAATGGATACAATTCCATTAAGTTTATAAATAAATTCTTTGTATGGTAGAAATAGGTAGTGAAGACAAAAGAGTCCGTGAAATTGGTTACATGTTATTTCTGGGACCTCTTAGACTTGTGGGTAATTGAAAATGAAATTTTTTGAAGTGTTATTAGTCTCTTTCATATTTAATAGGTTAGATTTACAAAATGTTTTGTTGTGTTGATATTTAATAGGTTGGATTAATAAAAATGTTTTATTGTGTTGATATTTATAATTATTTTGAAATAAGATTTCTAAAATATTAATTTAATTACTAAATGGAGATTAGAGATTTAATCTCTATTTAGTATTCTGGAATATTTTTAACAATAATAATATATCAAAAGTTAAGCTTTATGTTAAAAATATATAAATTTAATTATTAATAAGTATTAGACGGATATGTCATTTTTGTCCTTTTAATTAAATTGATTAATTAAAAAAATGTCACATGAACATGAGTTATGATTTTTTATGCTATTAGTAAACTAGCCTAGATCAATCTTAACTTTGTATCTACCAAGAGCCGAGAGGGATCAAATCACATTCAAACCCTTGTAAAACTGTCAAAGTAAAATGAAATTTAGATATTTGCTAAAATCTAAAACCTATACACATAAGTTGTGCTAAATTAAAATGAAACAATCAAAACTAAATTCTCATGCCAAGAGCTGAGAGGGATCGAATCACATTCAAACCCTTGTAAAAATGTTAAAGTAAAATGAAATTTATATATTTGCTAAAATCTAAAACCTATACACATAAAAATAAGAGTTGTGCTAAATTAAAATGAAACAATCAACACTAAATTCTCATATCCGATTTGGCATTCTCAGATGTGAAATATGCATCCAAATGGAATGACTTTCAAAAGTTTGGCAGAGTAGCTATCCCTCTGACCTGACACCTAATCCAAATGAAATTTCTTGTGTGTAATGTAACCTAGTGGGGATTGCATCTTAATGCACTAACAAAAATAAAAAGCTAAACTAAAAATGGCATCATCTCGTGTTTCTTATACTTGAACTATGCCTAGATTATCTGCCTTGGAATGTTCTCTGTCAGGGGAAATCAATGTTCCATGCCAGTGAGTCCATCTTCCATCTATGTAACCTTAAATAGCTTCAATGGCTTTGTAGGATGACCTCTCAACTCAATTTGTGCTCTCTTTGAACGAAGCTCTTCATGAGAATCCACCTAGAAGAAGTAATATTTCTAGCTTTGTTGTTGGGCATTTTTTACATCCTTAGAGCTCAGATGTGTTTCTCCTTAGTTTGAGAGAAGTAGAATACTTTACGAATCAAGAGAAAAGTATCAAATTCCCGTATATCGTTGTACAATCGCAATTAGTTTCCACAAAGGCAGAGATGTAATCCAATTGGCTTCTACCAAAGTAGAGCTTGTTGATGTTAACCAAAGACATGTTAAAAAATGTTTTCGGTACTAATTTCTCTTAAGAATGAGCTAGAAAAATTGGTTGTTTTGTGAATTATTTAGGATTCCTTTGCTTTTGTTGAACACTTAAGAATAATGTGTATCTTTTAATTTCTTTTGAAAAATTGGTTGCTTTGTGAATTATTTAGGATTCCTTTGCTTTTGTTGAACACTTAAGAATAATGTGTATCTTTTAATTTCTTTTGAAACCTACCTTGTTTCTAGGACTTCTTTTGATAGAATAAAAATGGTTATGGTAGCATGTGTTCGGGGTTATGGAACACAGGTTCAGGCACATGAATTTCTTTGAAAATGCCTTTTCTTTTGTTGTTTATTGATTCAAATATTGTTGTACAATTTTAGTTAGTTTCCACAAAGGCAAAGCTGCAATCCAATTGCCTTCTACCAAAGCAGAGCTTGTTGATATTAACCAGAGAACATGTATTTATTTTTTCCATTAAAGAAGTTTGTAATTCTTAGATTTTCCTTTGAAGTGGTATTGCATAAGTTCTAGGATTGTAGAAGATTTAAATGGACTTCCTTTAACAATTTAATATGGGAATAATGAAAGGCGTTCACTGTTTGGCACATTGGCTCGATAGGCATTCTAAACTTTTTGTATTGCCTCTAAATAAAAAAAGTTGTGACAATGTAACAAAGTGTTGTCCTGAAAAGGATTGCTTCTTACCTCTCATGAATCAAAATAAAACAATCGGAACTAAATTATCATATCCAATTTGATTCCATTCTTAGATGTGAAATATCCATCCAAATGGAGTGACTTTCAAAATTTTGGCAAAGTGGCTACTCCTTTAACCTGACACCTAAGTCAAATTAAATTCATTGTGTGCAATGCAACCTTGTGGGGATTGCATATTGATGCACTAACAAAAATAAAAAGTTAAAAGAAAAATTCTAGCATCTGGTGTTGTTGCTTATACCTGAATTATGCCTAAATGATCTCCCTTGTAATGTTCTCTATCAGGCGAAATCAATGTTCCACGCTATTGAGTCCCATCTACCATCCATGTAGCCTTCATTACCTTCAGTGGCTTTGTAGGATCACCTCCCAACTCAATTTATGCTCTCTTTGAATGAATCTCTTCATGAGCATTGTAAGCATTTGATCTTCTCTTGATATAATTTTGAAATGAATTGATCCTCGCCTTCAAGTCATCATACTCCCTCTCCACCCTCCTATGCTCCTTCACAAAATTTGGTTTCACTTTGTTTTTTATGAAGTCACATTTTAAGTTGAAATTGTTCTCGGGATTGTGAGACACTATGCTATTCTTTCTATAGAAAGGCATTGAGATTATGGAAAATATTGGGGATTTGGTCGAGAACCAATTATAAGGCAAACCAAATCTCATATACCACTCACAATCCCCATAGCCACATTCCATCATTATTGACTTCTACCAAAACAGTGCTTGTTGACATTAACCAAATACATGAAAATCACTTGATGGTCATTACAAAATATCATGAAGGTTCTCGTTGTTAATTACAGGTTTGTATCCATTGCAAAAATATTGAGGTGCTCTATTGGGTGATGTTAAATGATTTACACGCTTTTTGTCTGTATAGGCGAATTGAAGGTACATTGCATTGAATACGAATATTAACACATATCCATTTAAACTTGGTATGATATGTATGTCTGGGTTGTGAATCTCAACTATTTATTTTGACAACATCTAAATGGTTCACGTATGAAACCTGAATATGCATACTCGGGCTTCACAATATTGATGTGTTTATCAAACTCGTATTTGGATGGGTTAAATGATAAGCATCTTGCTGCATTTGGAATTGTTTTTTTTTTCTTCATTATATTTGCATTTTTTATTGTTATTTCAGTAACTCGTACCTCTTTCTATGCAAAGAAAATTCCAAACCATTAGAGAAAGATCCAAAGATAAATGTGTTAAATGCCCTCCTGCCTAATGCAGAGAATTTATAGCATGTCTGTCTTCAGACTGGGGGGAAACATTACATTGGTCCATTTGATGCAGTAGCAAAGAATCGTAAATATCATCCCCATGAGGCACCCTTGCATGAAGAGCTTCCTATGCTACCTGTGCCCAATTTTTACTACACTCTCAAAGATATTGTATTTGAGGCTACAAAGAATAAAGAAGGATTAAGTTGGTCCATTCACCATCCAACACACATATTTGGCTTCTCTCCTTGCAACTTGATGAATGTTTTAGGCATAATGTGTGTTTACACTTCCATTTACAAACATGAGGGGTTGTATTTCATGTACCGAGGGAACAATATTTCATGGGAATAATTTTTGGATGCATCTGATGCAAAATTGATTGCAGAACAGGAAATTTGGGCCGCCACAGATCCTTATCCAAAGAACGAGCCCTTTGATTATGCTAATGGAGACGTGTATAAATGGAAACGCCATTGGATAATACTAGCACAAAAAATTGATCTGGAACCATTACCATATGAGGGTGAAGGGTTTAGTCTGGTTGAGGTAATGAATGATAAAGATCTGGTCTGAGATGCAATTTTTAATGAAAGCTCTTAGATTAAGCACTTGGGAAGGAGGTTGCACATGCCTCTGTTTTGAGTAGATTGTTTGGTTGTATTACATTTAACATTAAGATTTATTTTTCATTCAAATTTGGCTATAGTTAGATAACATAACATATCACATTTTATTTCGTATATGCTCTTCTTTGATATGCGCTACCAACTTACGACGTTTCCTTTGCAACATTTGGTGCAAATGCTAGTTTACTTTCAATTACTTTTTTTGGGGCATTGCAATATTCTATTATATATATATATATATATTTATATATTTTATATATATATATATATTATGGCCTTAAATATCATGCATAATATATCCATCAAGTAACATTATCAAACATGTCACTAGGTACTAGGTAGGTGGTCTTAATCTACCTAACCAGAAACTACATATGTTTGGCCACTTACCAATAGAGTAATTTTGGCCAAAATTTTAAAAGTTTCAACAATTCTAACTTAACTAAAGTATCCATGATTGTGTTGTAATACCAAAAACTGAAATCAGGCATTCATACTCAAGAATTTGAGGAAATGACAGGAGTTAGATCTCTAACACTGGAACCTAGAGGAACACGAGGAGCAGGTTCACACTAGAAGTGGAACTCAATGTGTGCCAACTTCTCGTCAATCCCCTCTAAGCAAACTCTCTGGCTATGTTGGACTGGTTTGATGTCCTCCAAACTGGCAAAGATGTTGTATTTTTAATATGAATCAATTATATGTTAAAGAATTCCAATTAATCTTTTATCTTCTTATAAGATTGATAAACTTTATAAGTCTGAGTGAAACTTAATCATCATTATCATTATCATTACACACACACATCTTAAATTTAAAATAAAAAATTTCCTTTTAACTTCTTAATTATGGTGTTTTATTTTACAATAAGGCTTCCAAAATTTCTATTTTTTAAAATAAAATAATTTGAGAATATTATTGGTAGTATATACAATTTAAGAAATAAAATCAATGTTTTCAAACTATTGCTTAGCCTTGCATATTAAAAATATTTTATTTAATGAATTACACATCTTTTTTTAATTAAGAAGTAATTGAATTTTTTTACTTTCAATTACTTTTTTTGTTGGCCATTTGCAATATTATATATATGAAATTGATATTAAAAAATATTAATTAAGTTATATATATATATATATATATATATATATATATATATATATTATATATATAGTATAAAAGTTGTATTGCCTTAAAATATCATGCATAATATATACATCCGTCAAACAACTTCATCAAACATGTTACTAGGTAGGTGGTCTCAATCTGCCTAACTGGAAACTATATATGTTTGACCACTTACTAATAGAGTAATTTGCCCAAAATTTTAAGAGTTCTAACTTAACTAAAGTATCCATGATTGTGTTGTAATACCAAAAACTGAAAACAAGCATTCATACTCAAGAATTTGAGGAAATGATAGGAGTTAGACCTCTAACACTAGAACCCGGAGGAACATGAGGAGCAGGTTCACACTAGAAGTGGAACTCATTTTGTGCCAACTTCTTGTCAATCCCGTCTAAGAAAACTCTCTGGCTATGTTGGACCAGTGTGATGTCCTCCAAACTAGCAAAGATGTTTTATTTTTAATACGAATAAATTATGTTAAAGAATTTCATTAAATTTTTTTATCTTCCTATAAGATTGATAAACTTTATAAGTCTTAGTGAACCTTAATCATCATTATCATTATCATCACACACATATATCTTAAATTTAAAATAACAATTTCCTTTTAACTTCTTAATTATGGTGTTTTATTTTACAGTAAGGCTTCCAAAATTTCTATTTTTTTTTTAAATAAAATAATTTGAGAATATTTTTGGTGGTATATACAATTTAAGGAATGAAATCAATGTTTTCAAACTATTTTTCCATTTCAAAACTTATGTTGTGTATTTATGACCCCACTTTATAGTAGCATTACAAATTTTCAAATGAAATCATTGATAAATTAAACAAGTCTCGCAAAGCAGCTTAGTCCCTGCCACTCGTGTTAGAAATTATGCTTTGAGAAAATTTACATGAAAAAATATAATGAGACTTGTCTAGCTCTAGCAAGGGGACAATTTTTCCGAGATGGTGATTTTCTCGTCGGAGACCGACCATTTTTTTATTTTATTTATTTATTTGATTTTATTATTATTATTATTATTCTCTGAAAATACTGAAACTGAAAGTGTTTGAAACATTTTTTTAATGGTGGCAATGGATTCAACACCCTCAAGAACCCCTAGAGCACATAAAATTCTAAAACTTATTACTATCCATTTTTTCTACGTAGTTCATGAAGAAGATTGACAATTGTTACGTCCACGAAATATTTGTACCAAGAAAATCCACTCGAAGGGATCACTTTCTGATGGCTCAATCATGGTGCCTGATCCTGAGGGTGTCAAGAGAATTGAACCTGTGACCTCTCAATAACAAAGGTGCTTTAATCACGAGGACTCAACCAATTGAGCTAACCTTCAAAGCTAGATTCCTATATGATGTAATGTTATGTTGACTTAGTTTTGCCTATAATATTTTAATGTAATATAACTTTACAATTTTAATAACCCATAGTTTTACCCATATTTATAATGTATCTTATTTAAAAAGATGATAACTTGATAAACTAATGTATACGTATAAAAAAATTGAGAACTATTTTGGGTGATCCTAGCCCATATTAGATAAAATTTGTCTATATGTCTATTATATTTTAATCTTTCCAAAACAACGAAAGTTATCTTGGTACACTTCGGATTCAGATTTAGGCAAGGTTGTTTCACTGTGAATTGAGTTATAAATACAATCTTTTCAAAATTTCATAACCTTCCTTCCTATCGTGGACAACTTTCTAAAAGCCCCTTTCTGTAATATTAATGCCCCGACTTGTCCTCAACATTTCGATCTATTGGACTTTAACTTAAGGATTATGAGGTCTAATTTATTTTGGTGCATATTCCCATAATCATCCTTAGTGATGGTGGACACTGCAACTATCCTTAGTGACTAACCAAACCATAATGATTAGAAAAGAGTGCAATGATATTTAGATTGACGCGAGAATAGTCAACAAGAATGCTAGATTCAAAAATCAATTACTAATAGTCAAACTAGGTTTCTAAAAATATAGGAGAAAAATATAACTAATAATTAACCAAAACTATGTGTGTGAGAGTTGGAAACCTACTAGCTATAACTAATAACTAACCAAAACTATATATATCTATATCTATATATATATGTGTGTGAGGGGGCGGAGGACAGTTGGAAACCTACCAGCTCTTAACATTATTATATATATATATATATATATTTAATTTCTTGGGTAGTTTAATTAGTCAATATTTTTATTATAAAACATTATGTAAATTATGAAATTTAATATTAAACTCTTTATATGTATAGATATAATATTTTAAAGAATATTGGTTAATTTTATTGCATTTCGCCATTTATAATTAAATTAAAATTTCATATAAATTTCAAAAATAATATGTATAATCCCGAGTGGGGGCGACAATTGGCCATATAGCGCGGAGGCAAGTGGCGCCTGCTGAGTAGCAAATGACATGCCCAAAGAGTATACATGTTGATATAAGTGAGGTGCATTAAATTATTGAGCTCTCTCTCGAAGGAGTGAGGCACATAAAGTGGTTGCTTTGCAAATGGTTGAGTGTTGGTTGCAGGTGGTTATGGGAGTTGTGGACAGGGTGTTGTGTGGGAGTTGTATAGACAGACGTAGAGCCTATTGTGCTCTCTCCATTAGAAGTTTATGTTGTGCAACAGTGAGGAGAGTAAGGGGAGTGTGTGCATGCTCTGAGCGGGGACGACAATGGGTCCCTGGTAAGATGTCTAGGAAGCATCACAAAATTCCTCTCTCTTGGCTGGTAGCATGGATTTTGAGTGGGGGAGTCAAGGAAGCCGTGGAGGTACCTGGTCCGTGGAGGTTGTCAGCTCCCAATTCTGCCTTGGTGGAAGCACAACCAAAGGAAAATATTAGATAGATTTAATTCCATCCGATGAGGACAAAAAGCACTCCACGACAGCTTGGAACAGCTTGAGGACCAGGTGGCACACTTAGAAGTACATTTGCATGAGGACGATCCACATCCTCCAGGACTAGGCAACAATGGGAACACTCTAGATAGGGGCAATGATGCTCATGGTTAATGGTTGTTGGTTGCACCTTTATTTTGGGTACCTTTTGGAAACTCTAGGCCATCTATTTGAAGATTAATAATTTTTTTGTTGTCGATATCAATATTTTTTGTCAATATTTCATGACCAACAAGTCCATAGGAATGAGGCCATAATCATTTTGAGAACTGACATGACACATGTAACTTTATAAAAATCTAATAGAATTTTTGACTTACAAAAAAAATTAATATGTATAAATTAATTGGAATAAAGATTATTTAACTCATATTTAGTGTGAATTTGAATTTTTAAAAGATTAAGAATTGATTAGGGTAATGGATTTGTATGGGGTTTTGCTTCATGTTTTTTTTTCTCCTTTTAACTTAAATCTTCATTTTTTAGCTATGTGCTTTCTGATATTTAAATTTTCAAGTAGGAATTTGAATTTTCAAATATAAAATATAACTTAGGTTAATTTCATATAAAAATTAAATAATTGAGATTTGGGAATTTTTTAATAATTTAATTATGAATTAAATTTTTTGTTTGTTTGTTAAGTTGTCTAACTTCTCATATTACATCACGCTTGACACGTGGCTTGAGAAATCGTGACCTAGGTGCACCTAAGTTGTCAAAATCATCCCGGGTACACACCAAGCTTGGGGTACACTAGCCCTTAACATGGCTGGATTTTTGCCCACGGAGTTTCGAACCAATGACCTTCACATCAAAGAGTGACTTCATAGTACACCTCATCATCGTCTATTCTACGCCCGTGGGCATGATTTATAATTTTTAATAATATAATAATATTTTTAATTTTTTTCTAAGCAATTTAATTAGTTAATGTTTTATTATGAAATGTTATGTAAATTATGAAATTTAAAATAAAAATCTCTATAGGTATACAAATAATATTTTTAAAGATTTTGGTTTATTCTAATTTCATTAAGCCATTTACAATTAAATTAAAATTTCATATTATTAATTTCAAAAATAATTTGTGTAAATTAATGGGAATAAAGATTATTTAATTCATATTTAGGGTGAACTTGAATTATTCATTGTGTTGAGAGGTGTTCTACAACAAGAGTGTTTGTAAATGAGTGTAAACATTTAGATTTAAAAAATAAAATAATTATATTTAATAATTTAAAAATATTAATTAAAAAACAATGTATTTAGTAATTAGTGCTTGTCTTGTGGAAAAACGTGTAATTTCTTTAATAGTGAACCTTGAATTGACAAGTGTCCCTTTTAAAATCAAACTAAAATATTTTCTAAATAATATTTGTTATAATAATAATTTATGATGTAATGTAACTAATATATGAAATGACTTGTTTTATGCCAATTTTTTCTTGTTAATTTTAACCAAAATTCGACATTTTTTTTAACTGGAGTACAAATTGTTTAATCTATAGAGTTTGAGTGTCCCAAGGTTTTTCAGGAGCTGGATCTATTTATGCATTCAAAAATGTATTTTAAACAACAAAAAATCACAATCATGCTTAAAATTGTAAGACCAGATTATGGTGAAAAAGGCCATTTCATTGCGCCATAATTTACTATTAATAATACCAACCTAAATCCATATTAATTCTTAATCTTATTTTAGGAAATTTAATCCCATTTGACACTTGATAAATCCAAAATTAAAGTAAATCTAAGTTGATTATATATTATACAGATTAAAGGAAATATTAATGAGTTTCAAAGTGAAACCGAGCGTTGGTCTATTCCCAAAACACCTTGTGACGAAAGAGTTTGTCACCTTTGTGATATTAAGAGGGTTAAAGATGAAGAACACTTTTTCTTGGATTGCCTGACTCTTTGCTCACATCCTTTCTCATTTCCAAAACATTTGCCACACTACCAACCTTCTTAACTTGTTAAGTCAACAAAACTATAGTGATCTTGGAGCACTTCTCTTCCTTCTTTTAAATCATAGATATACAATTTTAAAGAATATCGGTTAATATCTTACCTTCTTAAAGTTAGATAAAACCATATTAATCTTAATGGACGTTAATTGCCATCACTTAAAATATGAAATCCAAATAATTACCCTGAAGGTGTTACTTTATGAAGTTGGTTGGGCAAACACTGTTTGCCCCAGCCAATCTTGAAGGCCCATTTTCATCCTCCTCTTATGAGTTATAAATTGACAGGTGAAAAGGGTCCGTGAGCTGAGTAATTTTCAAAGTTGTTAACAGTTGTTGGGTTTTGTATGCATATTGTTCTGTTGTTTAAAACCCCAACGTCGTTGAGCTGGTCTCTCTAGATTTCCACCTTTCGCAATAACAATGAATCCCTCGACATTAATGCACAAAAGAAGCCTGAGGCACTCTAACTCAAAGTTGTCACAACCAGAGATTATAAGAGCAATGCTGGAATTGAGCCTTTGAGGAAAACTCTCAATAACATCTAAAGAGGCTCCACAGCTTCTTTCGATGGATATTCCCATTCCTCAATTGATAGTTTCGTAAAAAAGCAATAGGTCTGCCAATATGAATGGGGGCACTATAAAACATCAAGCAATAAGTGTCAGAACTGTTCATCGAAGCGAAATAATTGTCCTAAGGGAGGACCATATGTGAGCCACCATTGAAAAGGAGTGCAAACTCAGGGACTTGAATTTTCTCGTTGGCTGCACTAGACACATTGTAACAAAATTCAAAGTTCGTTGTCACTTCAACTTGAGGAGCTCTTGGATATCCAATTTGAGAAGCAAATTTAGCTGCAATATGGTCATAGAAGTCTAGGGGAAAGGTAGTGAAAGAAGTTTCAGAATCTTTGATTGCTCCACCTTCGTCGTCACTGCCAAATGTGAACATATAGGAGGTCAGTGTCAAGGATTGTCCATCAATACTCACCGCTTGTAGATCAATGTAATAAAATCCATTGTATTGGGTGTTATTCAGAAAGGGAGTGTAATTTAAAGGGACATTAGTGAGAACTACCATGTCACCCAACGCTATCATGCTACTGATATTGTTATTATTTTTTTTTTTTTTATCGCTAAGGCAATACGCAAATTTGTTGCCAATAAGAGAACTAGGCTGGGAAGACAATGACAAATTTCCTGTGCAAAGTCCTGCAATACCACATGGAGAACTGCGTAATTCCCCACAACTCCCAACCGCTGAAGCCTGCATACAACATTGAAAGAGTCTGTGATCTCGTAGCCACTGAACGAGAACCTCTGCATTTTTTGTATATTGTTTTTAATGGTCATTCACCAGATTTGTGGACAATCTATTTTGTTTTGAGAGTGCTCTATAAATAGATGCTTAGTGCACAATTTTTGTCTTTTAAATATGTCTCGAGGGGCTCTTTTCACCGTCCCGACTCCTAAGCCGACTTCTTCACTTAACTAAGTCATTACTTATTTCAGCGATTGTACAATGAATTGTTTTTGTTAACATTATTTTTGTTTGATTTTAAACATGTTAATAAATTGAACTTTATTTTTAGTCCCACATATGTAACAACAAAAATAGTAAATGATCTGAGTGAAGGACAAAATTCTAATTCACATAGGCTAATTTATTCATTAAATATGATTAAATTTTTTGAATAAGAGTTAAAAAAAAATATTAAAATTGATATTGAAATTGTTGAAACTGTAAAATTTGATAAATGATTTCATTTTGAAATCCCAGACACTCATCATCATCACCTTCAATTTGTTGAAAAATCATATATGATATGTATTCATATTCCAACTTCACTCAAACATTTTTTTAAACTTTGGATTATTTAAATCATAACGGTTTATATCCCCTATTTTTAATACCTAACAGTGATTTAAATGTAGCCTTCGGATGAATTTGGGGATATTCATCCAAAGAAGCTTCGGAATTCAAATCGATAAACAACCCGATTGAAAATTCAATCGCCTAGGATAGAATATTGAATGATTCCATCTAGTTGCCAAAGCAAAAGCTAGGGGAGAAATGGCAGGAGTATCAGGGATGTGACAATTGGGAAGGCTTGTTGGATCCCTTGGATGAGAATCCGAGATGAAAGATTATCAAATATGACGATTTTGTCCAGGCCACCTACAACACCATGGACTTCAATCCCAAGTCCCAACAATATGGCTACTATAAATATGCCCATAGCTCGTTGCTTGACAAAGCGGGCTAAAGAATTATGGATATAACGTGATGCAACACATACATGCCACTTCAGGGATCCTGTTTCCTGGGTGGTTAATGCAAAGGTTTTCATTAGATGGATTAGATTGGGTGTCCATATGAAGAAACTAGGTGGGCTTTGTGGTTGTCTACAATGACAAGAAGGAGATCATCAAGCTTGGGAGGAGAGACATCATTGTGTCATACAGAGAAACCGTGATGCCATTGGAATGGCCATAAAATCTAAAGGAATTCTCACGGCCGTAGTGATAAAGAGTCAAATCAAAAGAAAATACCCTTTTAGGTGTTTCCTAGAGCCCAAGGTAGAGAGTGGGTTTTGGAGCCTTTTCACTACCAAGCACCCCGAAGACCATAACGCTTCAAGTCGGGTCGTGGATGACGTCAAAAGATTGGTACAACTATACGAGGGCGAATAAATCAGTATAACAATCATTGGCCACAACTTGAGTGCAACCTTGGTTGTACTAACAACCTACCAAACCTGTCAAGTGGTCAATTCTGACAAGAAAACTAGTAATGCTAAAATTCCAGTAACCGTGTTTTCTTTCGACATGCCACATGTGGGTAATTGTGTATGGGCTGATAAAATGGAGGAAATGGGATGAAAAGTCCTAAGAATAGCGAACAACCACAATGTCATTGCCAATGTTTAAGGCTTGATGCTCAATGCGAGTTGCATGTTGCAGCAACAATGCTAAAAAAATGTGGTGATGTCAAAGATCGTAGGCATTATGGATAGGATGCCATAGGCTTACTGTCATGTTGGAACGAATCTTCATGTGAACAACACACATTCTTCGTATCTGAAACCTAATGTAAACATGAGTTGTTTGTCATGATCTTTTCGTCGTCCTCTGATGAGTCAAAATTTGATAGGTGTAAAGGGTCCAGGTTGCTAGCCCCTTCGCCTTGTACAAGGTTAGAGTCTCGGTGGAAGAGGCAACAATGAACAAAATCTCCTTGAAACAAACCGACTCTGCTTGGAAATGACATAATAAAAAAACTCCGTTAAACTTGCTGGACTTGGGAATTTCAGTGCTAATATCTCATAAACCTAAGAATGCAAGTTGCTATACCAGTCTACCACACCTTCACGAAACCAAAGTGATATTTCCTCCTTTGTGCTCTCAACTGTGTCACTGCCATGGATAGTGTTCCTTCCAACCTTTACAACAAAGTCGCCTCTAATGGTTTTGGGTTTAGGTGTCGCAGGATTTGTAGCTTCGATAATTTTCCTACCAATTGCAACAACACCTTTCCCCTCCTCAACCACAGCCACAACAGGGCCAAAAATTATGTACTCTACTAATCCAAGAAGAAAGGGCTTTGAAGACAAATCCTTGTAGTGTTTGTTCGCAAATGATCTCTCTACAGCCACTATCTTTAGACTTTTCAAAATAAATCCCTTCTTCTCAAACCTAGATATAATTTCTCCTATCAATCCACATTGTTGTAACAACCCTAGATAAAAATAAGTGTAATAAAGTTAACAAGGACAAAATAATAACCATGGTCATGGGACACGTATTCCAAGCTGAAGATTGGGAAAAGACATAGTGATGGGGACCACTTGTGATTAATTAACGGTTATGGAAATTGGCAAAGACAATGGCAAATGCTTTGGAAAGACAAATTGCCATTAATTGACATTTATTTATGAAAATAATGGAAAATAGGAGAAAAGGGAGGTGAAAGGTCACAAGTTGCATGTGAGGAGGAAAATGAAGGAAAAAAATGGAAAATGAAGAAATAGAGGCCTCATTAATAAAAAGGCTTTTGAGGATCAGTTCATAGCTTTTCTCAATGTTAGCTTTTTGTCAGTTCAGTTTCAGAGCTCTCTCTCTATTCTCTCTCTCTCATATTCTTGGACACTTAAAGTTTTCTTGGAGCACTCTTGGAGGAGTGTGGCATACTTAGGATTTGGAGCAAGAAGGCAAAGGAAGAAAATGAAAGTGCAAGAGGACATCCGGTTCAATAGCTACACCGAGTTTTGCTTGTAGGTATCGAGCTACTTGCTTGATTTCCTTGCTAGTTTTGGTATGCATGACACATGCATGTGGTTTCTTGGTTATGATTTGTCATTGGAATGGAGGATTTCCTGGATTGATGACAAATTTTCCTAGCCTTGCCATCTCCTGGATAGACATGGTGTTGTGGGTGTTTTTCCTTTTGTTTTCAGGTTGGTTCTCATGTTCCTTTGGCTGTGGGTTGAGTTACTTGTTCTTGGAAGCCTTAGTTGGACAAATGCCTTGGAAGCCCTGTAACATCTTGGGTTGAGTTACTATTCTTGGAAGCCTTGGTTGGACAAATGATTTGGAAGCCCTTGGTGGGTTGAGTTACTAGTCCTGGAAGTCTTGGTTGGACAAACGCTTTGGAAGCCTGACAACAATTGTGGGTTGAGTTACTAGTCTTCGAAGCCTTGGTTGGAACAAATGCTCTGAGGCCCTGGATAACTTGGGTAGAGACCAATCTGGTGATGGTTAGTGATGTCTGACCGTTAGGGGGAATCACTGGTTGAGGGTTGAGGTGGTTTGGCGTTTGGAAGCCATGGTTTGGTTTTGTTTGATTTATTCCATGAGATCCCACATTCATGCTTGGTATATGGCAAGAGGGTGATTAAATGAGAGAAAGATTTGGTTCAACCATTCTATGGTTGGGTGGTACGTGGAAGTCCCAGACCTAGTTGCATTTTGCATATGTTAATAAGAGCTTCTTTCCTCTTGTATTTGATGGGTAAATATACTTGTTCCTATGCGGTTTTTATGGTTGTTATATCTTTATTATTTCTATTCAATATATGTTGGTTAAGAGGATGTTTTAAGACAATCTTGACGTATGGCTCTCATCATGTTTTGATTAACACACAAGTGAACAATGAATAGATGACCTAATAGATGATAATGCAACTATTATGATAAGGCATCAATGCTTCCTTGCGAATCTTAGATAAGTATGAGACCCCTATGCTCAGATATGTTGTTATGACCTATAGATTACATATTTGTGACATGTTTGACGAAATTCCTGTCATGGCTAGTAGGGGTCAGATCAAGTACTTGTACCAATGATTGCATTAGTAGCCTTATTCCATTGTTATTTATCATTTTTGAAAGTTTCATGAAGTTCTGGCAGTGGCTTGAGCTCTGGCCTTGAAAAAGTGGCACAGAATCCAAGGTCGTTGCCTCAGAACTAGCTGAAAAAGTCCATAGTCGCTGGCATGCCTTGCTATGGGAGCGACTCAAAGGCCTTAGTCGCATGCATGGATTTTCATGGGAGTGGTTGGGGTTCCAGGTCAGTGAAATTTCAAGTTGTCTCATGGGTTGGTCATCTGGAAGGGTTGGTTGGCTCCTAAAGGTTCTATAACATGTGTGGAAGGTCACAACGATTTTGTTTTGTCGGTTCCACTTCCTTAACTGTACATGGGGAGTTGAATCACATCATAGTAGCCTCTCGGCACATGCTTACTCCAACAGACCAGTTAACTTGGGTAAATGTGGGAGGAGGGTGTTACAACTACATGTTGTCGAGCTTGATCATGATGAAGGTCTGCTTCATAATGAATTTGTCGAGAGTTTAAACAACAAGCAAATACTAGGTTTCTCGACACATATAAGGATACAATGACACACAATTATAATGCTACCTACCCTGATCTGTAGTTATAATGCTACCTACCATGATGAATTGATCCACGACTTTGAAAATTGTTGTGGGAACTTGGAATGCAATGACACGTAGAGTAGGGGAGTTGTCACATGACGTCCTTCCCTTGCATGTCTAATGCATGTAGTTTATAATAAATAAAAACGTGTCACTTTGTAGTACAATGTGGAAAATGCGTACTATGCCAAGGTTGCTTTATGGTGAGTTTTAGAATGATTAAACCAAGAGTGGAGCACACGCTAACTTCTCTTTTCACTAGTAGCTGCATTTCACCATTGATAACTAACTTCTCTTGCTTCCCTTATGTTTTTGGCAATTGATGATGACCATAGCTTTTCCAATTATGTGGCTTGCTTAACAAATTGATCATGGATAAGACTTTAAACTTCACCCATAGATCTAGTTAACAAGATTATAATGCCAAGATTTGCATCGATCCAATAATAAGCATTAAAAGACCAGGATACAGAGTGTTACCATAGCAAATATAACACTCTCAAGCTTTGGACTAGCTCAAGAAATAATAATACTCAAAACCGCCAATACAATTGCATAAGATAATGCAACCACTTCAACATTCAGGAACCATTTTAATAGATCTGTATGATGCCAAATGTAGAACAAAATTTTGTGATTCTAAGTGTGTTATGTGATCATAAAAAGTAGCAACGAGACCATCCAAATGTGATGCCAAGGGACAATGATATAACTTTGAAATATAACATGCGTCTTGAGTTGTTTTTAGGTTTAAAAATGCGTTCAAAAAATTTATCATTTCCATAGTATATTTATAACATACGATGTTATTTCAACCATCAAAGCAACAATTAAACTCATGAATAACAATGGAACCCTAGATATAAAATGTAAAACTGTGGGTGGTGATCTTAGTATGCAAATGTAAGGTTATATATGAGAAACAGTCTTGCACCATTGGGTTGAGAAATAACTATTTATCATATATTTAGTATATACTTGAGTTGAGAAATTTATTTTATATGCCTTTGGGTTTCAAGGATTCTTTCATAACCTTGTTATCCTTATTAGATTTGAAGAATTTAAATGATTATTATTTGAGTTAAAATATTTAAAAACCTTAAACATGACCCGAAACATTGGACTCACCCAAAATAATGAACTCTATTTGTGATGAAATGAATTTCCCAAATCTTCTATTCTTTCCATATACCTTTAAACACAATTACCAATTTATTACATTTATACAACCGGATTTATTCCCCACCTAAATAATTTAAGTGAAACTTCCAAAAAGGCATCAAGATCTTTGGTCTACAACTACTAAACTTCTAAGCGATAAATTCGGAAGCCCTTGGCTTTTTAGGCGTTCATGTGATCACAGTTTAAATTCTTGTTTAGTGCATGGAAGGCTGTTAGATGCAGGAGGCGGTCCGACGTGGTAAAATAAAAATCACAGTTGAAAAGACAAGCACCCAGGCAAACAGTGAATTACAGTCCAATGTGGGGATAAGCCACCCGAGATGGTTGACTCCGATGAAGTTATTAATTTCCCCACGCGGACCCAAATCTTCTATTCTTTCCATATACCTTTAAACACAATTACCAATTTATTACATTTATACAACCGGATTTATTCCCCACCTAAATAATTTAAGTGAAACTTCCAAAAAGGCATCAAGATCTTTGGTCTACAACTACTAAACTTCTAAGCGATAAATTCGGAAGCCCTTGGCTTTTTAGGCGTTCATGTGATCACAGTTTAAATTCTTGTTTAGTGCATGGAAGGCTGTTAGATGCAGGAGGCGGTCCGACGTGGTAAAATAAAAATCACAGTTGAAAAGACAAGCACCCAGGCAAACAGTGAATTACAGTCCAATGTGGGGATAAGCCACCCGAGATGGTTGACTCCGATGAAGTTATTAATTTCCCCACGCGGATATATCATGGCGGCATATCCACAGCATGTTCTGCAGTATTTTATGCCATATCCTTTGTTCCACTAAATGCAGCCAGGTACGTGACCTCAGCTATTTTAATTGAGCATCACTTTGGTTTTAGTTATTTTATATGGGTTAATTTAATTATTGGGCTTTGGTTACTGGTATCTTGGCCACCCACAGCCACCGAGTTTGACCAAATTAACTATTGGTTTTTGTACGTGTCACGCAGAGTTACCAACAGTGGCTGTGTTGTAAAATAGTCATTATGGATCCCCGTATTGCTACTGGTAAGATAGGCCAATAGAGTCAAAGGTCTTTTCAGGCAAATATTTTTGCTTTTTCCTGAAAACTCATATGATATTCTAATTGGGTTTTCAGTTTTTGGTGATTCGTAATTTGTTTAGGTTTAAAAGACCCGGTTGGGTTGTAGCCATGAAAGACCTTTGTGTAGTCAAAAAGTTCAATTACTTTCGCAGACCTAACCTGTTAACTAAACCTCACTGGTCAAAATCCCAACTATCTGAATCCTGTTTCTTTAGTTTTAACTGGGGTTTTCTTCTAGTTAATCGGTTGCTTGAGTTTGTGAACATGAGAATTGTGGTTGATTTTTGGGATGAGTAGTTGTTGGCTCATGATTTTGGAGTCAATTGTCAAACTGGGTTGGTCAAATTTGGTTAATCTTTGTGATTTTTGTTCGACGGAGGGATCTAATTGGCTTCTGATGTCTGAGCCTAATTTAGCAGATGTATATGTTCTCAGTGCATCTGCAAATCTTAGTCTGGCCAAAATTTGATCAATTACGAGAGTCAGATTACCAGCCAATTTCTTCAGTGTGCATAATCTTGCTTTGTCTCGCTGAGTCCTGGAGCCATGAATCCAATTGCCTCCCGTTTGGCGGATCATGTCATTTCTATTGATTTTGAAAACATAATTGTCTTGTTGGACAAGGTGTTGAGATAGTTTACAAAAGATCTAATTTAAAGGCTCGCTCTTCTGATTCTCCATTGACAAGATGAGCAACTCAAGAGCAAGTCAGCTCCAGCCATTGTCAGTCCCCACATCCGAGTTTAAGTGTTACAAGACCCCAAAGACGTGGTTCACAAGTCCTGTTTCTGTTGAAACAAGTCCGTTGAAACTGGAAAGCCCCATTGATTTTGAGATATTGGAGAGAGCATCTCCTTCAGCACGGTTTGGCATGGATATAGGTGGCACACTCTGCAAAGTTGTCTACTTTGAGCCAGCTAGAGAATTGTTTTCTCCAGGTGTGAATTTTGGCCAGAGTAGGAATGATACCAAATCTGTGAAACTCTGTGAAAATGATACAACCAAAATGGACAAAAGCAGAGGAAGGGTTAGTGCATTTGGTAAACCATCTGAAGATATGTATTCAGAGCCACCTTCAGATAAAGGAGAAAAATCCCATAAGGAGATCGGTGCTTGTGGTGCCCAACCTGCTGCCAGAATTGAGACACAGACTGATCGCTCTTTCGAAATGAACCCTGATTCGAGCAAATCACAGGAGCCGCTGCAAAATTTAGAATTTACAGATTCTAATATGCAGGATGGAAGACATGGAAAAACCTCGCCAGGGTGTTTTGATTTTAATAGTATTAAAACTTCTTTTTATGCACTTACAGAAGAACTGACAAATGAAGGAACACCTTCTGCTGACTATCCAGTAAGGAACGTCCGCAAAATATGGCTATCCAGTCATTCTCCTATTGTTCTGCCAGGTCGTGGAACGCTTCATTTCAAATGCTTTGGTGAGTTTCAAGTGGCATGCTGATGACTTATTTCCTGTCTTACCAAAATTAACAATGGTTTTCTACGATGACTGCTTATTGGTTTGTCTGAATGACTTTGTCAAGTACTATATTTTTGGCATTTATTGCTTGCCTTAAAATAAAATCTCAATACACTGTTCCACGCATACAATATAACTTGCACCTTAGTACTGGTCAGAAAGAAGAAGCCAAAAAAAGAATGAAAAACTTAACAAAACAAATTTTGGCCAATAGGAGAGCTTGTATGCTATCTAGAACAAAGTCTGCACGAGGGCTTTTTTTTTCTTCCCGAGGGATTTTAGGTGAAACATGGAATACGTGTTTTTTTATCCCTGCAGTTTCAGCCCACTCAATTTCTACAACTAAATTCCATATTTCTATGAAGTAACAAAGTTGAATGATTCTAACTGAGTCAGTGACTTGAGATAATTTTAATCTGCATTTCAATATTGTCAAGAAACATTAAAAACTAGAGGAGATACAAACTTTTAGGATGAATGTTCTCAAATATGGTCATTTGCTGTGAGAGTGTATGGTTGCAAGTAGAAATCATAACAACAATGGAATTCTGGTAAGTTTTTTTTTTTTTTTTTTTTTTTTTTTTTTTTTTTTTTTTATTTAAGGCTAATTCTATTAATAAAAACAAAAATATAATTACACTGAGGCCCTGCCTCAACCGCTGTTGCTAGAGTTCATCAAGAAGATCTAAACTGCCCCAGATTGGGGAGACCAGTTTGACATGACAAAAAAACCAATCATATATCCCGGGACTGTCACCAAAGGAAACATAGGACTCAGATCCATGTTTTGAAGCAAAACCCCGAAGAAGATTTAACACAACACCACCAGAAGCGACAACAAAACGACAAACCCTCTGGTCAATCATACAAACAGTAAAAACAAATGTTATCAAATAATATTTAGAATACTGTCGGGTCCGCATCATTGCATCGCACATATGAAGGTGTAAAGGCTCCACCCCTTGGTTTCCGCCGATGCGATATTGCGATGCAATCCGATCGCAATCGCATATTGCTATATGTGAAGGCTCCGCTCTTTGGTTTTCACTGATGCGATATTGCGATGCGATCCGATCGCAATCGCATATTGCTATATGGAAAGGCTCCGCCCCTTGGTTTCCGCCGATTCGATATTGCGATGCGATCTGATCGCAATCGCATATTGCTATATGTAAAGGCTTCGCCCCTTGGTTTCTGCCGATGTGATATTGCGATGCGATGCGATCGCAATCGCATCTTTTATATATGTAAAGACTCTGCCCCTTCGTCTCTGCCGATGCGATATTGCGATGCGATCTGATCGCAATCACATATTGCTATATGTAAAGGTCTTGCCCTTTGGTCTCCCCATTCTGCTATCGCCGACGGTCCGTTGGGTGGCCATTAATGTTCTTGGAGATCACCCGCCTCTGGGTGCGCTTCTTCCTCCTGAGCCATTTCGTTCTTTACCAAATCCTCATATTCCAACATCTGTTGTTCAGTGGCTAGAGTAGAGAGTGTACCTGTATGGAGATCTGTTCTGCTTTCCACTCCTATATTTGCCAATAGGTCAACTACTTTGTTTCCCTCCCGTCGCATGTGCTTGAGATTGATTGCTTTGTGGGAGGAGAGCCAGATTTCGATAAGTTTTAGTCGACTCTCCATTCTCCATCTGTTGCTCACCTTACTTGAGGTTGTTCCCTGCAGCATTTTGGTGACCATATTTATGAGAATTTGCGAATCTCCCTCTATAACAAGCGGGAATATACCCTGTTTTTGGGCTATAATGAGTCCCTGCCATAATCCTTCTAACTCTGCCGAGTTGTTGGTGTCCCATCCAGTTGAGCCTAAGTAGGTTAGAATAGGAGTTCCCTTATGATCTCTGAATATTCCTCCAAATCCAACCTTTCTTGGATTTCCTTTCGAGGCTCCATCAAAGTTTAGCTGGAACATGTGACAGGGAGGAGGAATCCACTTATCTGGTGTCTTGCTTCTTGCTTGAGTTTTTCCGTTGATTATCATTTCTTGGTTCCACTGTAGATTCCAATTTGTCCATATGGTTCGTTCCAACAGGAGAGAGGGAAAGTCTTCCTCAGACCATGTTTGAAGAAGTAGTGTTTCCATGATATTTTGACATACTGTATTCCATAGAGATTCCAAGGGCATAGATTGGTCCTTGAAGATTCGCCGGTTTCTCTCCTTCCATAGTGTCCACATGAGAAAACCCGGTATAAGCTTCCATAAGGAGTTTAACAGCTTGCTCTTGAATGGGTTCCTTGCCCAATTGCGAACAGTGGAAACTATATCTCCTTGTGTCCTTCCATCCTTTTGGCATCTAAAGCTGACCTTTTCCTAGAGCTTGTGCGCTAATGGACAAGAGTTCATAAGATGCTGAGTGGTTTCCTTTTCTTGCTTGCAGTTGGGACAGATGGAGGGGCCTTGGAAGCTCCTCTTCCTGAGATTGTCCCAAGTAAGGATTTTATTGTGACATTAGAGCCAAAGAAAGGTCGAGACTTTCGGCCAAATCTTGGGGTCCCATATTTTATTCTAGAGAGGGTCCTTGACAATGTGTTCCTTCATGATGATGTGATAGGCCTCCCTAGTTGTGAAGGATCCTTTTTCTTCATAGCCCCATCTAAGAATATCCTTTTCCTCTGAGTATTGTATTCTTCTCTTTGCTAATTTAGTACTGAGAATCTGTTGAGCTGAGTCCATTCCCTGTCTTATTATGTGGTTTGTGCTACACCATTGCCTGTGCCCTTGCAATGTGGAAGGAAGCCAGAAGTGCTTGACAATATTATAGGTTTGCATTTCCTGTTCCGGGATTTGATGAGGTAAGATCAAATCCTTTAGTTTGGGTTGCTGCTGCCAAGAGTCATCCCAGAACCTTGCTGTATTGCTGTCCTTCACTTCCCAGAAGCTATGTTGCTGAATTAAGAGCTTGTGTTGCTTGGCCGCATTCCAGATTAGAGAACCTGGGTTGACTTCTGAAATTCGGATTAATTCTTCGGTGGGTTGACTGTTGGCATACTTTGCAGTCCATAGGGATGCCCAAGGGGTGGATGGCATAGTAAGCCATTTCCACCAGATGCGAGCGCCCATAACCATATTGCTGTGGTAAGGATCCCGCAGACCCATTCCACCAGCAAGCATTGGCAGGCAAACTGTGTCCCAATTGACTAGGGCCCATTTGCGTTTTTGATCAGAGTTGCCCCACAGGAAGGATCTCTGTAGGCGTTTGATTTCTTTGAGAACCCATTTGGGTGTAGCTAGGATCGAGAAGAGATACAGTGGCATGGATTGCAGAACCGCCTTGATTAAGACAAGGCGACTGGCCATATTGAGAGCCCTGTGAGTCCAGGAAGTTAATTGAGCCTCCAGTTTTTCTAAGAGCATTCTCCAAGAGGAGTATTTCATAGCTGAGTCAGTCATAGGAGCGCCAAGATATTTGGAAGGGAGAACAGCAATTAAGAATCCAAGAATACGAGCTATAGAAGCTTGAGTGACAGCGGGGGTATGAAAAAAGAAAATTTGAGATTTGGCATTGTTTATCTTTGCGCCAGAGGCCTCCAAAAAGTCCTTCAATAGTGAATTGAATTGTCGAGCTTCTTGGACTAAAGGGTGACCAAAAAGCATATTGTCGTCCACAAATTGCTGATGAGTGAAGGCTGGAGTGTTAGGAAATGACAGGCCTCTTAGTTTATGGGAAAACCGAGCAGCTTTAATACTGCGGCCAAGACCTTCTGCCATTAACACAAAGAGGAAGGGGGAAAGAGGGTCCCCCTGTCTGATAAGAAAATGAAGGCTTGAAAGGAGATGAGGGGATACTTTTGATCAAAATTGAGAAAAAAGAGGAAGAGATGAGACTCATGACCCAGCGAATCCAAGTTGGGGAGAAACCAAAGGCAGATAGGGTCTTTTGGATATACATCCAACTTAAACTGTCAAGGATTTTGAGAGGTCGATTTTAAGTAGCATACCTGATTTCTTGGAGTGCTTCGGGGAGTGGATGATTTTGTGAGTGTGGATTATGCTGTCCGTAATCTGCCTGCCTTCTACATATCTTGACTGCTCCGGCGAAATGAGAAGTGGTAGCAACGATTTGAGTCTTGAGGCTACGATTTTGGAAACTATCTTGTAGATGACGTTGCACAGGGTAATGGGCCGATATTTGTCAGGGGTGTTAGAATGAGCTTCCTTTGGGATAAGGGCTATGAATGTGGCATTCATAGCCGGAAGCATCCACCTCATGGTTCTTGATTCCTCAACAATCTGCCAGACTTCCAATTTAATTAGTTCCCAGAAATTATGGAAAAAGTTGGAGGTAAATCCGTCTGGCCCCGACGCCTTGCCTTCTTTCAGTTGATGAACTGCATTTTCCACTTCCTGTAAGTCGACCGGCCTGAGTAAGAGCTGGTTGTGCTCTTCTGTGACGAGTTTGGGGATGTTCTTTGTGATTTTTCCTATAGCTTGCATTCTGTTCACCTGTGTTTCTTGGTGAGCTTGCTTAAAGTAGTTGAGAAGTTCGAGCTCGATTTCTTCATGCTTTTCCACTTTTACCCCCTGCTCATTTTGGATGTGAGTAATATTGTTATTCATTTGGCGTTGAATAGTGGAATGGTGAAAATTTTTTGTATTTTTTTCCCCTTCCTTTAGCCACTTGATTCTCGATTTTTGCCTCCAAAGCGTTTCTTCTTGTTTGGCCCTCTCTAAGATCTGAGTTTCAAGAGACTTTTTCTGTTTCGAAAGTTCCTCTGATCTTCCCTCTGTGATGATCCTTTGCTGCAACTGTTTCATCTCTTGATCTAGAACAGTCTGAGCCTGGAAAATGTTACCAAACGAAGAATGGTTCCATTGTTTTATTTTACTCTTGAGGTATTTAAGCTTCTTCTGAAATTTGAACATGTTTGTACCATTTGGCGAAGAGAAGTTGATCCATTCCGAATTTACCAGATTGACAAAATCCGGATGTGTCATCCAAAAAGCCTTGAAGCGAAACGACCTGCGGGTAGCATTGCCTGGTCGAGACCATTGGAGAGAAATTGGCCAATGGTCTGAGCCTGTCAACGACAGGATTGAAGCTAAAAGGTCTCCCCCTAAGTGGATTGCGTTGTCAGAGATTAGGAATCTGTCTAGGCGAGACGCAATTTGGTGTGAACCAGCTCTTTTGTTATTCCAGGTAAAAAGGCCATTGTTGAATGGCATGTCAATAAGCCAATTGCTTTGAATGTAATCTTTCAGATTGTTACTTTCCTTGTCTAGCTTATTCCTTCCTCCTCGCTTTTCTTCCATCTTAGTTATCATGTTGAAGTCGCCCCCAATGATCTAGAGCAGATGAGACCTATCAGTATTGATTGAGGAAAGGGTATTCAGAAGTTCTACCTTATGCATAGCTTCCTGGGGAAAATATACATTGGTTATGTGACCATGTATACTGGTACCTGTAATGTGGAAAGTAGCTTGAAGGAAATGCTTGTTTGCATGCATGTTGTTGAGTTCGTTGGTGCGTGCATCCCAGATGATTGCCAAGCCTTTTGAAGCGCCAAAAGCATCTACTGCTACTGCTGTACTACCCGGATAGACTTTTGCAGCAATTCGATCTAGAGAGATGGAGTTGCTTTTAGTTTCCTGCAGAAAGAGAATTTGGGGTTTCTCTTGCTTTATCATGTTCATAATCAATCTGCATTTCCCAGGGCTATTGAGCCCCCTGATGTTCCATGAGATTAGCTTCATGATGGAAGGTTGGAGAGAGAGTTGTAATACTTTGTGAGCTTGGAGTATCTGCCTGACTCCACTAGCATTTCCCCAATGCGGATGATGCGTTGAAGATTTGTTTTCCTCCCTCTCTTTTTGTTATCTTTGATTATGATTTTCCCATCCCATAGACCTCCAGTTTGAATACCTAGGGATTTTTGCCTTTGAGCTCTGGAGAGAATTACTTCCAGATTCTCCAACTGTCGCTCTGGGATTTTATCATAATTTTTTGTTTTGCATGCCTGCTCTAGACCAAGAATGTCCAAATCCCCAATGTCTATGCTTTCTGGTTCTTCTTCCATATGCTATGTGTCACTTATGTCTTCTGTTGCTCTGGAATGGTCAGGCTGCGAGTTGTCTACCTCCATTCCTTGCGAGTACCAGGTTGGGACTGTGCACATAGCCGTGGAGGAAGGATCTGTGGGTAATGGTTCTTCTGGGATTTTTTTGGGATCAGAATGTGCAGGTTGTTTGTTCATCATGGGATCCTTCTCATGTGGGACAAGGGGCTCAGGGTTGTGTATTTCTTGTCGGGCTAGCACTTCAAAACGGTTGCTCGTAGAGGGTTTTGATGAACTGGCTTGAGGCTTCTTAGGGATTGTAGCAGGTTTCTTATGATTTTTCCTACAATTGGCAACTTTAGTGAAGCCAGTCAGATCCAGCTCCTTAGAGGCAGTGGTATTCGAGGGTTTCTGGTTTAGAGGACAGTCCCGAAACAGGTGACCCAGTGCATGGCATCTCCTGCACCTGAACGACACATGTTCATAATCAATTAACCGAACCCATTCAACATCGTCATGAAAAATACTTACCGCATCCGGAAGTCCCTTGCTAAGGTGCATATAAACGCAAATGCGGGTGAAGGAGTTATATCTTCGGAGTTTTGTTTCCTCTGCCATTTTGACAAATTCACCGAGACCATTTCCTATGGTTTGTAATGTCTCTTCGTCCCAATATTCCATTGGGAGTGAGTAGAGACGGATCCAAACTGGCGCCCAATTTGAGATCTTCTTTGTCTAGATTAAAGCGCTCCACCCATCCCCTCAAATATAGGCCAGCTGCGTTGAAAAAATAGGGGCCGCCATCTAGTACTCTGTTTCGGTCCTCCAAGCAGTTAAAGATGGCCGTGAAGAACCCTTTAGGTCCTAGCTGCAGTGTTATGTGTCCTTTCGGCTTCCACTTCGCTGCGATCCAGCCATGCAGCGCTTTCTCTGTTGGCCACATACCTATGAATTTGCTTATCAATGCATGATCTCTCATGTACTGGATCTGAGCATTGATCCGATGACTTGGGAGCTCTATTTTCGGGCGTTCAGCAGCGACCGGTCTACAGGTGTTGGAGGTGACCTGGGGGTTCTCCCTGTCGTTCGCCTTGGCATCTTGTGGATCCATCTTCTTTCTGTCTCCATTTTGATCAGCTGAACTAGTTCCTTCCTCACGCCTCAGGGGAGAATCATTTGCGTTGGGGGGAGGCGCAACGTCCTCCCCCTGAGGGGTATTCATGTTGCTCGCGCTGCTACTTGTCGTGTGCTGCCGTTCATATTGCTAGTGGTATGACAGCGTTGCAGAAGTCTGCTCAGGTCTGCCGTTGTAGGTTCTGTAGAAACCCTAGGTCATCATACCCTCAACTTTCTCCTCGACTCTCTGGTAAGTTTTGAAAATGTGAATGAACATTTAATTTTCCTGATTTAGTTTTGGAGCCAGTTTGTTTATAGATGATACCCTTACACAAAGAGCGTTACTTTTTTTTTTTCCATGGAAAACCTTGTGGAAAACCCTCTGAGAACTTCCCTGTGATTCACATATGGTAACTGGGGTAAACTTTCATTGCCGATTATGGTACCTAACCCTGAAGGGATTAAGTGAGTTGAACCTGTGACCTCCCAATTGCGGGAGGACCTTCTGGCTGTAGACTACTCGAGCTAACCCAGGGGCTTATACAAGGAGCATCACTTTGTGATGCAGATGCTCAGTTGTAAAAAGCAATGCCCATGCTTACAGAATATTCTATTTTTCACTATTTTTGTCTGATGTTCAGTGATCTTCAAATGCACATTTAGAGAGGAAAAGTATTGAGAACGGGCAATGGATACCATCTATATATAAATTGGTTAACAAGGGAATGCGATCTGATCTCTCTTTGGAATACATCCTTAAATAGGCATCTTAAGCACATTCATATTTTGAAGCACAATTTGTTTAGGTTCATTCATTGCAGAAAATCTAACATGTACAAGATTATTCTCATCAGAGGTTTGTGTTTGCTGACAGTTTGATTACCATCAAAGCTTCTTAGAATTCAAGTATTCTACTTTAGGTGATGGGCCCGAATTATTATAAAGATTTTGAATTGGATTTTGAAAATTCTCGTTACTCTTCCTTAAAATTGTTCATCTGGCCAGAGACTTGGAGAATGGAGGAATTTTTGAGACTCACAAGGGAACACTCTCTTGTTTGTCAGGATAGAGCCATTGGAGCAACTGGGTAATGTCGTTTACCATATGAAATTTGCCTTTGCCTGGTCTTGGTTTCTTCATATTTGTTGTTTTGTGTGGTAATGTCATTTAGTAATAGAGAATGCTTCCATTTGGTTTCAGTGGCGGAGCTTGCAAATTTCTTGCCCGGTTTTCTGAAATTGCTGGCTTGCGGCTGGAGCACAATGATGAATTGAAGAGGTATTGCAAAGGATCTTGCCCCTATTTTGCCCTGGATGTAAGCAACATCTCTTCCAGATTTTTAATAAATAGACAGTGAAACAAATTTGCTGATTTGGTTATTTCTGAATTTTTCTTCAAGATAAATTAAAATGTACATAACTTTCTTCTATTCCAGAATAAGCTGAGCTACTTGTATGCAACAAAGCAACAATCAGAATACCAGTTTGTTTTAGATTCCAAGTTTCATTGCAAGATCTACCTACGTTTTGCTAATTTGTCATGATCTCAGGTTAGGTTTAGTTTGGTTCACTTACACAGAAACCATTGATAATGCTTGCAAGCATCAGTTGTGTTTAGAAACAAGTCAATTTATCTCATATCAGTGATCAACACTACCTGGGTACTAGCGCCATCACGAGTCGGTCCATCACGAGTTGGTTGACATGTGTATGCTGCACAAGAAGACTCTTCAACAGGCTTATATCATTAGCACATCAAACAAGTAGCCAGAAACTTGGAAAAGTTTTCAAAGTCGTAAGTATCCCAGGTTTAAGCATGTTGTGAAGAGCATACGTTAAAATCTTCCCAGTCTTGGTGCATCAGACTTGTGTGTCTTGCATCTAAGAATTCCACCGGAAATGTCTAGAGTCTGGTAGTTGGACCTGTCACATTTCATACATGTAAGACTTCCAGGGGTTGCAGATCTGGTTTCCAGCACATGTCTAAGTCTACTAGTTGCATCTGATATTCTTGACGATAAATTCTTCTAGGCAACCTTCCTTTAAATAACCGGATACAGTCCAACGTTGCATGCGTGCAAAAGCAACAAGGAGAGTTACAGATCCCTTAAGGTGCAAGGAGATCTTGGTACACTTAGCAGTAAGGCTGTCAGATTTCTTCCCCTTGTTCATGATATAATATCAATTCTGTAAAGGAATCTTAAGCTACCAATGCATATATGTGCAAATCCAATTGTGTCACCACGAGTGTTCCATTACTATACTTGACAGTCTAAATATGCTGCCTAATAGGTGTACTCTACTTAAGGATCTACTCATGCCACTCACCTGCTAGGTTAGACTTAGTGATATGTGTGTTGTTGTTTATCGTAGTAAAGGTCTTAGGCACAGTCACAAGATACAAATTATAACTCCTTTTTAGAAAAATAGTGTATATTCTGTTTTTACCTTTCTCTGGGATGCTGCGTCAATTGATAATCATAGTTTTATAGTGTAATATCCCCAATTAATTAATTTCATTAAGAATAATTTCTATTTCTGCAATTTTGGCAATTGGGAGATATTTTGGCATTAAAACATAGGAAAAGTGGGCTGAGGAGACACCACTTGATTTTTGGCAAAGAGGAGGCCTCAAACATAAGGAGAAAGGAAAAATTAAACTGTTGGTGGATGGTGGGGGCCACCCAAAAGAGAAATTCGCACCCTTAGGCAACTCGCACTTGTGGAGAAGGAGGAATTCGAATTTGGTGGAGCCCAAAAAAATTCAACAAATCTTGAATCATGTTTTTGAAGGTGGCAATAGATTCAGCACCATCAAAAACCTTTGGGGCACCCAAAATCTTGAAGTTTAACAAATTTAACCTAGTTTTACAAAAATTCCTGTTGGAATTTATCAAAATATTGCCAGAACTTTCATGATTTTCAGGGCAAAAAAGCAGTCTAGTTAGACTACGGCTAAATAGAAGGATATGAACACATTTTGCGGGCTTTTGACAATTTGACATCTGAATTAGAGTTCTCCTGTGCTCTTTAGCCAAGACTACTAGTGCTGTTTAGCACAAGGAGTTTCCAGGCGGAAATTCTAACTTTCTTCGGTGAACCTTGAGTGTCACCCTAGGGGAGTTGTAGGGAGATTGTTGCAGGCATTGGAGAAGCAGATTTCAAGTACATCCATCAGCAAGGGCGTGTTTCTCCAAGGACGCAGAGGCAGTTTGTGGAGCTTAGTTGGGGCAGCAAATTGTGGCAATTGGTGGAGGAGTTTTTGCATGGAAATCACCTACCAGGAGAGCAGAGATATTTGGTGAATTTCCGGGGCTGGAGCTGTGATATTTTGAGTGAGCTGAGCTGCTCTAATTTGGGCCTGTGCAGGGGCAGTTTAGGCATTTTTGTAATAGATTGGGAGTTGCTTTTGTTGGGAGTTTGGGAGCTGAAAATTCATTGGGTGATGAGGAGAAATTTCCCTTAGGAGTTGGGAGAAATTTGGAGGTAGATTTCAGCTCTATTGCAACAAAAAATTTCTGTAGCTATTTGGCAGCCAGTTGAGAGGAGTAAGCTTAAAATTGGGTGGTCACTGGTCAGTAAGATTTTCCCAAACATTTTCTGGGTTTTTGTGGGTTTGGTGAGAGGAGTCCAGGGTTAATTTTGCAGAATTTTCTGGGCGGTATTTCTGGCAGAAATCAATTGGGCGGTATTTCTGGCAGAAATCAATGTTCTAGTCAGCACCTAGCAACATAAATTATTGAAGGAGGGCGCAATTCACTTTGGGATCATTTCCACCACTTGGGTTTGTGAGATATTTCTGGGTTTGGTTGGGCTTATTGAGGAGAGGTGCCAGCTAAAATTTCAGGAGTTTTTGAGCACCTTCAAAGCAGATTTCCCGATTTCCTCCCAGCGGCAAAAGAAAATATTTCTAGGGCAGTGCAGAACTTTGGTGGGCAGATTGTCTGGCACTTGGGCATTCAATTTGCAACCTGGGTTTTGCCTTGCTTGCTGTAGCAAGCCCAGTTTCTTCTTTCTCGATCTAGATTGTATTCATCTTGCTCCAATTAATAAGATGAGTTAGATTTTTGGTGCCATTTCCTGTGTGCATGAAAAATTTGGTTGCTGTTCATAGTTTATGTTATTGTTATCCACTTAATTTTTCCATTAGGAATATTACAGATAGGTCAAGCCTTTTGGAAAAGGGTAGTAATTCTCCCATGCTTGTTCTGAATTATTTTTTTACAAGGATCTGCATTATTATCTCGTCTGCAATTTCACATTGCCATTGCATATAGAGTCTACTTCCAAGTTCTTTCAATTAAACTTGGAAAAATGACTGCGATCCATTGTTTGAGTGAATAGATATGCTGCATGTTAGATCTTTGACTCTCAACTTTGATCTTTAATCTTAAGTATTGACATATTTTTGCACTCCAGTTGTACTTTATTGTATATTGAATATAATTTTCAAACATATGTTGTTTGCAAAATATCATGATATTTTCTAATGATTTCATCGTTTTTGAAATGTTTAATATTGCCACATTGTGTTTTTTTGATGCTTTTGCGTTTTTTTTTTTGAAATTCCACAATTTTACATTAATGGTTGTCTCAGTTTAAGATTAGGAGTAACTTTAGTGCCCAAAAATTAGCATCACAATCTTCATTCACTTAATGGAATGATTTACTTCAACTACTATGATCTATGGAAGGAGTATATTAGGAATTGTGTGACAATTTTTTGAATTCGATATGAAAACTCAAGGGGGAAGGCAATTGTAGGAGTCGTAGTGGGACATTGATTAAAATATACGTGTACAATTTGATTGCATCAACACTCCTAGCTGTTGATGACATTGAAGTACAAGCCTAAAAAATCAAAGATGTTTTGAAAACAATAAGAATGTTTTAGATAAAAAAAAAGAATACAACCTTCTAATTCTTTATTATGGAGGCAAAGATTATAGAGCAAGAGAACTAAACAATATATCTTCTTTTGTGCTAACCTAAGTCACATGACAAGAGGACACGAGACATGGAGGACACGTAAATACGAGTATTCAATACGAAATGCAGCGCCCTGGAAACAGGACATGAGGGACACGTTTTATATATATTAATATATATATATATATATATATATATAATATATATATACACCAAAATATAGTTTTTTATCCATATTAAATTGCAGGCTGCAGCTTATCTAATCAAATTAAAATATAATTACTTCAAAGTTCATAGTTCATTTTAAAAAAATAAATAGAATCAGAATTTACTATTTAGAAATTAGAATGTGATATGCTTGGTTTTGATTCTTGAATATTCAATGTTCATTGTTCATGTACAACTTACAAGCACATAAGAAACTACTAAGTACTTACTACTAACTATAAATTTAGAACTTAGATATTAAAACCATAAAATGCAGATGTTCCATTAAGTCATCAAAATCAAAATGTATTACTGTTCACTGTTTAGTACTAACCAGTTATATTTCTTGGAGTGTATTTGCTAGAGCATTCCCAATCACACTCACAAATGAAAACATTGCAGCTTTAAATCAGCACTCAGATAGCTTTCCCTTTAAGCTCATGAGTATCGCCACTGAAGTCTTCCCACCATACTCCTAGCGTATGCCATAATAGTACCAAGAAAATATTTAAAGACTAAGTTAGCAGGAAAACTCATCTCAAAAGAAATCTAGATTGAAAATATATTTTTAATAAGTCAAGATTGAAAATAGATCAAAGTACCTGGTGAGATGGTTCTTCTTGCAGAAACAGCCATATCATAGCCAAAGAATCACCCTATATTCTTACTTCTACAGTTGCAGATGCATTGAATCTTGAGCGCTCACTACAAAGAACACCTTTCAAACACTTGAGCATAGCTTCCATCATCTCTGAATCAAAATTGAAGGACACATCATAAAAGAAATGTAGTTTTATATGACGGCCAACAACATACAAAGGTCTTTGGAGCTGATGTTATAAAATGGAGTCAATGATATCTCACAAAGACATGTATTTTTCCCCCCCAAACAGCCTCCTTGGCCATATCCATGGCCTCATATATAGACTGCATGGGGGTTTTCCCTATCGACCATCCTAAGGGCTAGCACTACTGTAGGCTCTGAAATTGCAATCACTTTGTCAGTATCCCTCCAGAATATATCATGGAATACACGTGACAGAATGTTAATGCCATTTCTTGACTTGCTATATTTTGATTTGGCCAAATCCTTATGTATTGTAATCACTTCCTTAGCATCCCTCCGAAGGATATCATGGAATGCAAGTGATGGAATCTCAATACCATTTGTTGACTTGTTATATTTTGATCTTGTTCAATCCTTACATATAAACATTCTCTTCAAATTCAACTATTGGTACTAACAAGCTACAAGAGGATGAAATTGGTGGTAATTGGGGTGATAGGATGCCAAAGCCCCTTGTTATCTATATATTTTTTCATCAAGTTGAAGACTTGTGTGCTTGAATGTAATCGGATTTTTTTATATACTTTGCCTTTGCCAAAGCTTTTTTCTTTTGGCCTCAAATGTTAGGAGCATTCGTAGCTCATTCCTTCCCCCCATGATCACGCAACCAAATTCCCAGATAGCTTCAAAGGATTTAGATAGCGAGCCAGTGCCCCCTCACCCTCCTTGTTGTTAGTTATTAGACTCTAGCATTCTTGACATCATGGACCTTATGTTTAGCTCTCTCTCTCCATGGGCTCTTTACTGTGCCGTTAATACGGTTTTATACATGTTGATGAGGACGTCTTATTGTTTGTACTTTTCATTACCTCATCTTGGACACACACACACACACACACACATAGTATTAGATTTAGCTTTACTAGGAGTGGCATTTGCATTCCCACATCGTACTCGTACTCTTACTAGATGTATTCTCTAGTCCCATTGACCTACTTTTGTGGTCATTCGTTGGACATAAATAAAATTATCTTATCTTATCTAGGATGGGATCTAAAGGGTTACCGTATACATGTTGGAAAAATTAGTGCGATGCCTACCCAATAAGAAGTGTTCCAATGAATGCATTGTTTGAGCATTACCAATCACAACTTGGACATCTTCCTTCCCCTCCTTTATCACAATCAACTCTAACAAAACAATTAGGAATTTTTGGTTAGAAGCTTCGATAAATTAAAGAAACATTATACGCATAGGACAAGAGACTAGGAGATTCAATATACAATAATGTTCTATTTTACCATGGGCCCACACATCAAACATAATAGTGAAACTTGTCTTTGCCCCATAAGAGCAATTGTCTACAAGGATATTACCTACTTCATTCCTAGCCAACCTTTGTCCAAATCCTATGAACTTTAGAAGTAGGGGCTCTAGAATCTAGGCCACAAATGGAGGTAGCTTTAATAATGTTTTATCAATATGAGTATTTAGGATCATTTCAAGATATATCTAAATAAAACGAAAGATTCCCTATGGCTTTCTTTCCTTTATCATTGATAGATTTCATCCATCTTGTGCTCTCTAGGGAAGTGTAAGATTTGGGTGTAATATGAGTTAAAACATTGTGCACAAAACCACCACTAGTTAGGAGAGGCTCTTAGTTGGGCGGGAAAAAGAGGTCATGATTATGGAGAAATTGTAGGAGAGTCAAAGAATCAACCATTTTTAGCATCAAGAGGTGGATTGGATGCAAAAGTTGAAGCTTGCATTCAATTTGACAATTTGTCTCCTCACTTTTGCATTTTCAATGGCATTTGGAATGACATTTTTGAATGGGAAACTTCTATAGGTACTTACATAATGTCAAGGCTATTTATTTCAAGTGATACATCAAATGGTTTATTCCTAAACAACCTCTCTTGCTACCTTGACAACTTCACCCATTCCCCCCGAGTGGTAGTGCCAAATATCCTAGTTAACCAAGCTCCACTCGCTCACATCATATGCCTCTTGATCTCCCCCTACTCCCTTTGATTTAATCACGTTCTTAGTACTTCCTTCCTTCCCTCACATCGTATGCCCACCTGTTAATGTGATGGTGACATGGAGGCTTGTAGAAGCATTTTGAAGCTCTCTTGTGCACACTTTGGGATGATACTTGTTGATTTCATGGAAGAGGAGCGTTGGATGGATTTTGGAGGTTGGATGCTACACCGAAAGCCCTCTTTTGCCCCCATTTGTTGAAGATTGGTCACCTTTGTGGGATTGTGCCCCTTTGTTTTGCACATGTGACATGAATTCCCCTAAATTGTATTATTTTTTATTATTTATTTGTTGAAGAGGGTCTTTTGCCCCTTAATAGGCGAGAATAGGGAATTTTAGCTTAAAAATTAATGTTTTATTGTAAAGGAAGGTGAACATCTCCTCTATATATATAGTTCCACTTCCTCTCATTTTCTCGTTCTTGGATTGGAGGAGAAATCCCTTGGCAAGTTTGAATTTTTGCGATTTTTCTCTCGTGAATTTGGATATGGATGGATGAGTTGAGTGATTTTCTTGGTGATCTTGTTGATGTAGATTTTGATCTCTTTTCATGGTGATTTATGGTGAAGCTTGGATGAAAGAATGGTAAATGAAGTAGGTTAACTCCTTTTATCTTGGTTTTATTGGATGGATGAATCATGTATTAAGCAGGTTCCCATGGTATTTGCTTTATGATCCTTGTTAAATTAATTCTTCTTTCGAGTCTTTAAGGAAGTAGTAGGTTAGCTCCTTCCCTTAATTCATTTTGAAAATTGAGAGCCTTGATTCAAAACCTTAGGGTAAGTTGGTTTATTTCCCTAGTTGTTCTTGAGTCTTGTATCTAGTCCAAGTCTTTCAAGATTGTTGTTCCTTGACCCAATATGCCTGGAAAATATATTGGCAAGCTAAGGTTTTGGAATTCCATCCTCCATCACCCATTTTTCCTTTAAATTCTTTTAAACTATTTTTCTAGGCGTTCCTCTCCTAGATCTGTTAGTTTTTGTAGCATCGGATGTGTTCTAGTCACGAAACTTGGTGCAGAGGCTAAAATACATGAGATCTCCATAACCCAGAAATCATTTATGGAAATTGCACTTTGAGATGGCTTAATTAGATTATTAACCTATTTTTTAATGTTCTGGTTAATTAATCAGAATTAATTAAGTCAATGTGAGAATTCTCTAGAAACTCACACGAATCAATCCAAAAATGATATGAGCTATCGATTAATATTTAATCTTGGCCGTTGGAGTCCCAACAATAAGATATAAGAGGGGATCAATGTGGTGATGGAGATGAGACACTTGAACAACAGTTCCTTGTGCAGATCGAGCTAACAGTGGTAGAGTTCGAGCCAGAGAGGGATGCAGTGTCAATGAGGGGCAGGGGCAGTGATCCGGAGGAAGATTTCTAGATCCGGAGAGGCAACAACAAGAGGCTAAGTTATTCCCAGTGCAGGAACGCAAGTGCAGGAATGTGTCTGCAGGAATGCGCAAGTGCAGTAACGCGTGAGTGGAGGAACGTGAGTGCAAGCAGCATGAGTGCAGGCAACGTGAGTGTCAGGGTTGTTTAGGGAATATCTTTACTTAGATTTTCTTGTTGTGGATTTCCATTTTTCGACATCCAAATTGTACGCGGAATTTCACTGATGCATAAAAAAAAACCCTCACTGCTGCACCAGTTTTCCCACATTGGGTATTTCTGGGGACATTTGTCCAAAAATAACTGTGTAAAATTTATGTGTGTGTATGTGTGCTAGATTTTCTCAGTTTCTAGTGCTATTTTTTTTCCGCAGTTTATTTGTGAAAATCACAGTGAATTATTTGATATTTGCCATAACAGATAACAGATAAATTGTTATATAAATTAAAAACTAGAAAAATAATTTCTAGTTGTTGTGATAGATGAAATTTTCACATGGTATCAGAGCATGAGTGATCAGCTGGGAAGCTCAGAAGTGGAGGAGAGAATTGCGCTGTTCAGAGGGAGCAGCAGGCCGAGATTCTTAGAGGCTAAGTATTACCCAGATTGGCAGTTCGAATTGCTAGGGCAGGAGTTCGATTTTTCAGTGCAGGGTGGCAGAAAAATTTGATTTGCCCATGACAGTGATTCCAATAGTTAGAGGGAGCAGCGACAACTCAAATTTTCGCTGAGCAGATTTTTGGTTGGACGCAGAGGGTTTTGCAGCAGCAAAATTAGCGTCGGGTGGAAGAAAAAAGCACACACAGAGGGAAAATTTCTCTCCAGGGATCTTGAGTTTTAGAGATCTAATTGTACCAATTGCAAATTGGCAGTAGTTGTGAGCAGATCTTCTCACTCCAGAAGGGAGTGTGAGTAGCAGACTCAGCAGTCGAGCAACTGGAAAGAGGGTGATTTTCGGGTTTATTTTCTCCAGTTTTGAGTTTCCAGATTTTGTAGCTTTGCAGGAATGATTGTTTGAAATTGGCAGAGGTGGCTGTATGAGTTAGCGAAAATGCAGATCTGGGTAGTAGTTCGACTTCCAGTTGCCAAAAACAAGTGCTAGAGGAAGTGCGAGTTGTCTAGTGCGATTTGCAAAGAAAGGAAGGGTCCCAGCCAGGGACTAGGCTTGAAAGGAGATAATGGGGCACCAGATCCAGGAGGAGGAGGAATATGAAACTCCAACGTGTTGAATGGTTAAGGACTAAGCTTGAAAGGAGATAATGAGGCACCAGATCCAGGGGGAGGAGGAGTATGAAACTCCAGTGTGCCGAATGGGCAGGGTCCAACACAGTTGCAACAAGGAAATTAGTCAGATCAGTTCCAGATTGTTGTAATTGGACCATCACCTTTGCTACAAGAGCCCATAGTATCATAGTAGCAGGTTCAGTGTCAGCAGATGCAACCTGTCATTAGATAGTTGCAAATCTAGTTGCAGTCAGTACATGAGATATAGTTGTAGAGCCAGATGCAATGACACTGATAGTGTGAATTGCCCAGTTGCAGTATGCAAGTGTAGTTCCAGCCAAAAGATTCATAGCGCAAAGCTACGCAATCATGTTTCCAGTACAGGAGGACAGTGCGAGCTGCAAAAAGGGAGCAGAGAGATTTCCCATAGGGAGATCGAGACTGTCTAGCTCAGAGGGAGAAGCCCTGTGGAAGCTAGCGCTTCAAGATTTGGGGAGATCATACTCGTTATTGCAGTAGTTGAAGTTGCAGTGTGGAAGCATCAATAGAGCAGTAGTAACAACAATATGAGTAGATCAAATTTTACTATGTTTGATGTTATACCTCCAGAAGTGAGGTGGGGCGATTTGGAGCTGTTGTCCCAGAATTTCAGAGTTGGGCATGGTCCATTGAGGTATCCTCCTCATGGATCATTACTTGGCTATGGGGGCCCACAGCATTCAATAGCAGGATGGATTAGTGTCAAAGATGTAGTCAGATTCCAGAGTGACTAGTACCAGTCAAGTGCAAAGTTGGTAGTAGTGTAGAGGCTAGTAGCAATCAGGGACTCAGGAGGCAGATGCATCATACTGAACACAGTTGATTCAGTTTTTTGGATGCTTCTTAGTTGTAGTTGTAGTAACAACAGATGAGAGGGAGTTGCAATGCAGATGTAGAGTGGGCAACAGTATAGCAGTGTTAGCAACAACATAGATGCAACATCAGAGTTGCGCAGTGGTTGGTGGCAATATGGCTAGACATCAACAGTGTGATAGGAGATGGTACAGAGACAGGGTGTTGTGGCAGGATGTGCAACACTAGAACACAGTCCTCGCTAAGAGATAGTGTTAGTTTTTGTAGTGTCGGATGTGTTCTAGTCATGAAGCTTAGTGGAGAGGCTAGAATACATGAGATCTCCATAACTAGAAATCGTTTATGGAAATCCCACCTTGAGATGTCTTAATTAGATTATTAACCTATTTTTTAATTTTTCTGGTTAATTAATCAGAATTAATTAAGTCAAGGTGAGAATTCTCTAGAAACTCACATGGATCGATCCAGAAATGATTTGAGCCGTCGATTAAGATTTAATCTTGGCCTTTGGAGTCCCAACGGGAAGATATAAGAAGGGATTGATGTGGTGATGGAGATGAGACACTTGAGCAACAATTCCTTGTGCAAATCGAGCTAGCAGCAATAGAGTTCGAGCCAGACAGGGACGCAGTATTAGTGAGGGGCAGGGACAATGATCCGGAGGAAGATTTCTAGATCCAGAGAGGCAGCAGCAAGAGGCTGAATTATTCCCACTGCAGGAATGTGAGTGCAGGCAACGCGAGTGCTAGGGTTGCTTAGGGAATATCTTTGCCAGATTTTCTTGCCGTGGATTGCCATTTTTCGACATCTAGATTGTATTATGAATTTCACTACTGCATAATAATAAAAACCCTCATTGTTGCACCAGTTTTCCCACATTGGGTTTTTCCGGGGACATTTGTCCAAAAATAACTGTGTAAAATTTGTGTGTGTGTGCTAGATTTTCTCAGTTTCCAATGCTATTTTCTTTCGCAGTCTATTTGTGAAAATCACAGTGTGAATTATTTGATATTTGTTGTAGCATACAACAGATAAATTGTTAAATAAATTAACAATTAGAAAAATAATTTCCAGTTGCTGTGATAGATGAAATTTTCACAAGATCATCTGATAATCCCTTAATATTGTGTGTCTGGGGAGCTCCTCTTTGAACTCAAATCCTAGAATTGCCAAACCCTAGCAATCCTAACCTAGGGAGAAGCCCTCCTTGAGTTGAAGGAGAGCTCGCTAGAAGCAAGAAGAGGGTTGGTGAGGTGATAGTGGTCCCCTTTAAGGTGCAGTGGGTTTCACACTTAAGATTTTGGACTTTATCTTGAGAAGTGCGAGATTTTGCTGTAACAAGTCCCATTGACTAATTTTCGAGTCCCATTAACTAACTCTTTGGTCACTTGTTGGACTATAGTAAATTATCTTATCTTATGTCCATTCATTGTTGATCCCGGAATTTCATCATTGTAACTTGTTGACAACATCATGTTCCTTTTCGACAACATCAACAACATCAAATTCCTTGTCATTGACATCAATGGCATTGAGCTTCTTGTTGCTCACATTAGCGACAACAAGGTCCTTGGTGGCATATTTTTGTTGATAGACACCATGTTGACGTTGCCGACAACAACAAGACTCTTGTCGATTGATGCTCTATAGATGACATCCTCGTCGGTGTACTTCTTGTCAACAACGCATGTCTTGGTACAACCCTTGTTGGCATAGCCTTTGTTGATGCCCTTGTTGGTGCACCTCTTCTCAATGGTGCCAGTCTTGGCCGAAACTCTTGTCTATGGACTTTGGCATTCATGATGTTGTCAACATTTGTCAACTCAAGCCTTATGAGCCTTCACAATTGGAGGGAGAGGTTCCAGCTACACATCTGGATGCAACTGTTCCATACATTCAACAACCTTTGTCTAATGTTACTCTACTTGATGTCCATTATGAAATCATTAGACAGAAATAGAAAACCACATCGTTCGCTGCAAAGGCACCCTTTACTCACATGAGTTTGTTATTTTAATTATCTAATAATCCTTCCATTATAAAATCAGAAATAGAATTATATTTTTCATCATACTGACCATGGTTCTCATCATACTTAATAGAGGGACAAGAAATATATCTAGTTGGATTCATGATGTGTGCGAGAATTTTCAGTATTCTGACTGATGATCACATTAACTAAACAAAAAATTTACCTTATCTACACTGAAATATTTATATTTTGATGGATCTGGGAATTACATGAACTGATGAAACAAAGTGACTTTCCCAATCAGCTCTTTATGTAACACTTTCCTTACCTACAGACATTGGGGACAATTTTCCATAATCAGGGAGGAAATACTTAGACTTAGTGGTTGAAAAGTGGATAATATCTTATTTTTGTGCATTTATGTTTCTTAACTCTTATTTTGGGAAACACATGTAAATCTCAGCTACTACTTCACCCAACTAACCTACCAGTTGTAGATCTCACCTGAGCCTTTGCTTACTCTTCATTCTCTCTCTCTCTCTCTCTCTCTCTCTCTCTCTATATATATATATATATATATATTATCTTAAGTTACACGAAACGGGAAACGGGTATGAGTTTCCGAAACGTGTCCCCATGCCCTCCCTCCCCCCCCACCCCCAAATTTTGGAAATGATAATATATATATATATATATATATATATATCTATATATCTATATATTAGGACATTTAAGAAATATGTGCAATCATAAAACATATATGATACATTCTAATTTATTACATTATGATTAAATAGTCAATTGTCAATGCATAAACTATAAGTCTCTAAATTTACATCACATTTACTCATGAAAGATCACATAATGAAAATAGCAATATCCAAAATCAGCCACGAGAAATTTCTAATTTCTTGTCTCGTGCTTGATTGGGAGTCTCCTCCTACATAGTCGAACGACCTTAGTGCTCTTGACTAAATACAAGTTCCATACCCTAGTACCCTATGTGCTCTTGATTATTGGGAGTCTCCCCTACATAGAGGGCTTGGTTCTCTTGATTAAATACAAATTTCATACCCTAGTACATGACAAAATCCAATGGAAACATTGCAATCCCCCTAATCTTGAAATCCTGAAAAACAGATAAGTCTGCTGGATTTTGAGTGAGATCTAAAATTCTACTTTCTCCATATGAAATCCAATGAGGGCGAAACTACTCTCAAACATCCTGAGTCATGTCATGGTAATGTTAAAAATTTAAGTAAAAGGATGAAAATGAAAAGTAAAGGAGAATGTCACTTACCATGAACTGCATATCAACAGTAGGGCCATAGGCTTGAACATTAGGCTGCACCACTCAAAAAATCCTCTTTTTTTTAAGTTGAGAGGCATCTAGAAGCATCCAGAAGATATTTTAGTCGCCCAATAAAAAATTAGAAGCAAAAAAAAAAAATACAAGAAAAAGTCAAGTTAGAAGAGGAAACTCCGTTTCTGACCATATTGGCAACGTTTCCTCCTCGAGAAATGGGCCAGTACGGCGGGAAACGAGTTTCCAGGCCGTACAATACGAGTTTCCTTGTTTCCGTTTTGTTTCTGGCCGGAAACGGACCTTTCTCCAATGTTTCCTGCAACTTATATATATATATATATATATATATATATATAGATAAGAAAGAAATAATTAGACTTAGTGGTTTAAAAGTGGATAATCTCTTATATTTGTACATTTATATTTCTTAACTGCTATTTTGTAAAACACATGGAAATCTCAGCTACTATTCCACCCAACTAACCTACCAGTTGTAGATCTCACCTCAGTCTTTGCCTACTCTTCATTGACCCTCTCTCTCTCTCTCTCTCTCTCTCTCTCTATATATATATATATATAGATATGGAATATCGAGTGTACAATTTGTTCAGTTGCAGCAATTCTTCTCCTGCATGTTCACTTCTTATGTAAGTGTTTCCATTGCTGTCATCCTCATGCATGTATCAGACAATGTAGGCTACATTTTATTAAAGAATTGGGATTAGATTCACTTGGAATCATTTTACCTTCTGGGTCAGTGTGGCTACTACTAGGTTCTGGTATAAATTTCCTCTTAATATACGATAGCTCTTCTGCTAGAGGAGTTGCTTATTGTCTTTGAATTTACCTGCTAAACTGTCTGTTTATTATTTGTTGTTATTGTATCTCACAACATTGACCAACCTGTCTTGCTTTATTCTATTCCTTCCAGTTTGATAATTTTGTTTTGTTTATGGCTAGGCATTTTGTCAAATTCTAAATCCAAGTTTTTTAACACAATGAAAAGTTTTGAATAGTAATTGTTTTATATCACTTGGGAGTTCAGACATTCTTATCTTGACTTATGTAAAGGAAGGGTAACGCATTACCTATGTACGGATTTCTTCTGAGCTTATGGTTGACACAATTTAGATCTGTTGTGCGTGAGATAACTGCCTATTAACAGATTCATCACAGATTATGTGAAATATTGGTAACAAGATTTATTAGCAATGCTCAACCTGTTGTATTCTTATCTGAAGGTGGGTTTTTTTATTTTATTTTTATCAGTTGCTAATGGTATTCCATTACACTCTACAGCTTGGTGCGAGGGATTGATTTTTTGGTCAAGATTGCTCAACATGAAAGCTTTGAGTATCCTATAGGTATCTTGTTCCTTTTGAGCCGTTAGCTTTCTGCAAGTAATTGATGTGATATTGATAGCATTGTACGATTATTTATGTCCTTCAACTGATGGCATAGGCATGAATATTCCACAGGTTTCTTATTTCAATATAGTTAAACAAAGAAATTGCACAAATGCAGATTTGATTATTACAAGTGCATTTTACAGCATATATGAACTTGTTTGAAATATACTGCGTATTAGACACGATACATTGTTTCTTGCTTGCAGTGCATGTAATTGTTATAGTCTGTATTCCAGCAACCTAGGTAAATTAATTCTTTGTGATTTCCTTATTGAAAAATTAATTTAGATTGAATCCTTCAGCTCATAGAATAAAATACACTTATTGGAAATTTAACTGGAAATAAAAAATCAGCAGAAGCTACAGGAAACCAATCTCCAAAATGCAGAGAAATTTCTGCCTTTCAAATATCCGCTTTTTATTAAATTTACTCCAATCTTACAAGGGCTCCCAAAATGTGAATATAAGAAAAATTACAGCAAAACCTGGCTTTTATGGTGCAAAATTACAGCCTGCATGGCCCTGCCAAAACCTCCTGAAAACCCCTATCGCTGCTGTTGAAATCTGTCCCAGAAATTTGTATGGCCATACTTCTCTTTTGCTAGGTTGTATGGCCTCCTGAAGTTGCCTCTGCACTTGCTATATATGGCTCCTTCAATTTATGAGAGCTGGATTAATCTCCTTTCGCTGCGCATACTTTCTTCTTTTCTCCTTTGGACTTGCACACAAAGTGAAAACCCTTTATCACTCTTTTACTTTTGTTTTTTTTGACACTCTTTGTATCATACTCTTTGTGTTTTCCTTTCATTTTGTCTTTATTTTATAACATTGAGTTAATGCCTAAGTCTTCATAACCGTAATCTCTCAATGACATTGATGGTTGGGACTAAATCCCAATTGACGAGGGATATTACAATTAAATTACTCATGTAGATACTTTACATTTTATTAGAAATTAATCAACTCAGTAATGAAATATTCTTCACTTTAATAATTAATTTTAATTAAAGTGAATTACAAATAGAAAGGAGCTTTTTGGATGACGTACACACATTCAACACTAGTCTTGTGTGGAAGTTCCTATCCGATGCTATAAACATCAACACTACCTCTTAGTGAGGAAGGAACTTCTTGAAGAGCCACTTGGGAATCAGGATTGGATTTCCCTTCAATCATGGAACAATGTCCCACACATCATCCTCCACCATGGCATTCCTCCAAACTTGCTGGTATATTGCTTCTTCAATGATGCTACTTATTAAGTGCCATATAGTTTGGAAACTCCTTCAAAGGCTTGTTCTTCCTGACTGCCCTCCTAGGATCCTCCACATGCTCTTGAGCATCTCTCAATATCTGCATGAAGCATTGTGGTGTTGTGACAAAATTAGAACGAGTTGATTTCTCCTCGACCTCATGTGAAGGTTGAGTTCCTGATCTGGAAGTTGTTGTTTTAGACTCAACCTTTGGAGCTTCCTACTTGTCTTTTGTCACTTGTAGGGTCTCATGTGATTTCCTGGATGCAAGGTTCTTCTCAAACTTCACATCTTAGCTCACCATAGTTCTTTGCTGTGCTAAAATGAAAATCTTGTAAGCCTCCTAAGCCACACTATATCCCATAAACACACTCTTTCTGTTGGAGGGCTCTTTCTTGGCCCTCTTCTCTTCTGGTACATGTATATACACTAGATAAATAAAGATACATAAGTAACTCACCTTTGGCTTGACACCAGTGAATGTTTCTTCTGGTGTCTTGTTCTCCAAGATTCTGTGAGGATTTCTATTCTAGATGTAGACAACTGTATTGCATGCCTCTATCGAAAATAACATGGGCAATTCTTGATCATGGATCATGGCCTTATCAATCCCTATGATTGACCTGTTCTTTTTCTCATCAATTCCATTCTGTTGGGTGTTGTAAGATACTATCAACTCCCTTTTAATTCCTACCTCCTTGGAGATATCCTTAAAGTCAATAGAGGTATACTCACCCCCATTGTCTAACCTAACCTTAGGACATTGATTTTCTTCCCTATCTGGTTCTCCACAAGAGTCTTGAACTCTTGAAACTAACTGAAGACCCCATCCTTTGTCGTTAGGAAGTAGATCGATGTCTTCCTACAAAAGTCATCAATAAAAGACACATAATACGTGCCTCTCTAGCTACTGGCATCGACCCGCATACATCCGAATGTAACAAATCCATAATGCTTGGGAAAACAACCTTGTTGCTCAACACTGAATTTTGGAATATTAGTGACAATCTCCCTCATAATTGGTAACAAACTGTAATGTAGGTGCCCCATCCTCCTATGCCACAACTGACACAAATTGTCACTTCTATGAACCAAGGCTCAAATAGGCTCACCTCGTAACCTGTCCAAGTTGCCCTATCTAACCCCAATAATTGAGTTGTTTCAGGGTTAGATCCTTCTTGTTTGATAAGTGTTTTCCCTTTCTGGAAATCCATGACAAAGCCATTGTCTTCCACGACAGAGACGAAGAGAAGATTCTTCTTAAGCCTTGTAATATACATCACATCCTTGACTTCCAACGAGCTTCTTCACTTGAGTTGAAATGGAATTGTCCCACCTTTTATTTCATACTCGACATCATTACCAAGTTCCATGTGTACTCCTGAGTCCTGCTCCATTAGACTAGTAAACAACTCATTTGCTGATGTCATATGGCGAGATGCACCACTACCGTCCATTCCTGAAAATTGTGTTGGTAAAACGACAGGAAACAAAGGAGAAATCATCCTCAATTTTTGCAACAAACTCGCTCATCTATATTTCTGCTGAGGATGCTACTACTTGCTGCTACAGCTTCCCTTTTCCCTTCTTCCTTTCTGGACATTGTGATGCATAGAGACGATGCTTGTGACTTATGAAACACTTGATTTTACACAAGTCTTTGTTCTTCCTCGGTTGTGAGGCTAACTCTTTACTCTCTCCTCTACTCGAACCCTTTCCTTTGCCCTTCCTTGTCTAATTGACAAGGGCCAAGTTCTCATTACCTTCATATCTGTTGGCTTTAGATTCTTCCTGAGTCTCTTCTTGGACACAATCATCCCAAAGCCTCTCAAAAGTGGGTAGCTTCTCCCATGCATAGCTACCTTTGGTAAATGGTTCCCAAGGCTTTGAGAATCCATTCAGTGCCATAATTACCAATTTTGCATTGGTCTTCTTCTCCCCAGTTGTTGCAAGTTGGTCACGGATCTTAGTGATTTTCATGAGGTAACTAATAATTGAGTCTGATCTGGACATCTGCATAGATCTGATCTTCTTTCTTAATACCATCGTCCTGGGTTGTCTTCTTTTTTGACAAGTGATGAATTAGATGATCCTTCACTACATCCAAGATTACTCGCATGGCTTTGATCTCCTTCTCATGAGCTACCAATTGTTGCAGATTTGTCAGTGAAGGAACTACTTTGTCAACAATCTCCCAAAGATCATTTTCCTTCAAAAGCAAAGTAACTATTGCTTTCCGGTGAAGGAAGTTTGAAGCTCCATCTAATTTGTTGTTAAACCTGAGACTAGCTGCTGCCATCTTCTAGATCTAAATAAAACTGCTCTGCGAATGTGCTTAGTCCTTCAAGGACCCAGTAAAAAGTAACTTGTGGTCCCCATGTTTACTAGATCTGCCTGTTGTATACCTAGATCTGTACTAGATCTGTTTGTTGGTCACTTAGATCTACATGATCTGCCTGCTGTAAACGCAGATCTGTACTAGATTTGTCTATTGGTCACTCAAATCTGCAAGTTTTGCTTGCTGCATACCCAAATTTGCATGAGATCCTATCTGCTGGTCACTTAGATTTGCAAGATATGCCTACTATAAACCTAGATCTGTACTAGATCCGTTTGTTGGTTTCTCAGATCTGCAACTGTAGCCTTCATATCTGCTGCTATAACCACCATATATGTTGCAATAACCATCAGATTTGCTGTTGTAGCCTTCAAATCTGCTGCTATAACTGCTTGGAAATGGACTTCTGTTAATTTCCTAACCCTAACAACTTGGCTAATATTTCCTAGCGGATTGCAGTAAAATATTCATTATGCAGATCTACTGAATGTAATGCACACCCAAATTTGCATGAGATCCTATCTGCTGGTCACTCGCAAATTTGGGTATTTGCTTGCTGCATACCCAAATTTGCATGAGATCCTATCTGCTGGTCACTTAGATTTGCAAGATATGCCTACTATAAACCTAGATTTGCACTAGATCTGTTTGTTGGTCTCTCAGATCTGCAACTGTAGCCTTCATATCTGCTGCTATAACCACCATATATGTTGCAATAGCCATCAGATTTGCTGTTGTAGCCTTCAAATCTGCTGCTATAACTGCTTGGAAATGGACTTCTGTTAATTTCCTAACCCTAACAACTTGGCTAATATTTCCTAGCGGATTTCCTTGCAGTAAAATATTCATTATGCAGATCTACTGAATGTAATGCACATGTGGGATTTTAACACTTAAACGAAGTAGAGAACGGAAACAAAATCAAACTATCAATCTCAATCACACGCACACAAAGATTTTTGCCTTTCAAATCAGTTCTTCATTAAATAACTTCAAAACTTACAAGGACTCCTTTCTCGGGATAATGGCCCATTGAGGAAAATACAAATACAACGAGAAACCTATAGTTATACGGAAATGAAGGCTGAAGGATTCCCAAAAACTAAATATAACTATGCTTTAGTGCTATTTAGAATTAAAGGGTCTATTGCGGGAAAATATGTTACTATCCCTATCTTGCCAACCGAAGATAAAAAATTATATAAAGCCTAAAATTGCAAACCGATTAATGATTCTTTAGTCAAATATAATTGAAAAATTAGACCGTTTTGGTAACAAAATGTATGACATAACCAATTTACAATTAAATATTGGGGATTATACATTTGAATCACAATTCTCAGTTCAAATCCTATGGAGCAATCAAGGTGACATTATTTTAAGTTTATCCTGGATGGAAACCCTTGGTTGCTTCATCTTGAATACGAAAAAGAAGTTTTTAACATTTGCGTACATGAATAAGGAAATAACACTTTAGGATGTTACAACGAAGCCAAATTCAGTGACACCCGAAGACATACATATATTTCGAAAGTAATTTTTCAAGAAGGTAAAAAGGTATTACAAAATATGTAACAAAAATTGATAAAATCACCTCTGATCGAAATGAAGAAGTTTTTCGGCTTAAAGACCATAGTGAAAAAATATTAACACAAATTAAGAAGCTTAAGAAGGACAAAAAGTCGTTAGAAAACAATGTACAACAACTTATCAAGAATGAAGCATCAAATGTAGAAATTCAAGTTGACGAAAAAATAATGAATACCGATCCAGTCAATATCACAACTCAAGAAGATGACAAACTAGCTGAAGTAAGATGTACTCAGAAGTTGTAGTTCCAGCAACAAAAGATTCAAGTGAAGATCTAGAAATTAACCATTCAACTTCCATAGCTAAAGGAAATCAGGTACTTCAAATAAATCAAGAAAACAACACAAACAAGATAAGGGAAAATCAAATCACTAGAATTCCTTATCGACATCCGAATCACGAGTGTAGACAATTCAATCAAGCTACATATTTAGAACAGAAACAACAAACTGATGTTTCGAAGAATACCAATGTCAATGCAATCCACTCATGTGATAACAATTCATCACAAGTTTCCAGTCACCGCAAGATTCCACAAAAAATTGATCTAGGATGGTTTGATCCCTTCTTAGTGCGACAATTTTGTTTGTCATTTAGAGGATCATATCAACTTGTATCAACGAAGATGACAGTTCCGAGACAAGAAGACACTTGAAAGAGAAAAAGAGATCAAGCCTTTTCATCAATGAGCTTTGAGGACAAAGCTTTTTGAAGAGGAAGGCAATGTTATGAATAATATATGCTAAATATAAATAATGATGATAATTATAATAATGATTAGTTAATTAGGAATTAGATTTGAAGAGGCATGTCTAAATGGGACATGACTCTCCATGAAGAGTGGAAGGCAATGTTATGAATAATATATACTAAATATAAATAATGACGATAATTATAATAATGATTAGTTAATTAGGAATTAGGTTGAAGAGGCATGTCTAAATGGGACATGACTCTCCATGAAGAGGCACCTGCCTAGTATATAAGCAGACCTCTCACTCTCATTTGTAACATCATTCTCATTCATACATTTTCATATATATTCTTGTATCTTCAATGGAGATCTTTATATTCCAAGTCTTCTAGAGTATTTAACTTAAAGAATGAACTTTGTTCCTTCCGGAAATCCTCAAAAAATGATAAGTCTATTGGATTTTGAGTAAGATCTAAAATTCTACTTTCTCCATATGACATCCAATGAGGGCGAAACCACTCTCAAACATCTTGAGTCATTTTATGGTAATGTTAAAAATTTAAGTAAAAGTGACATTCTCCTTTATCTTTCATTTTCATCATATCAACACTAGAGCCATAGGCTTGAACATTAGGTTGCCCCACTCAAAACAATTTCTTTCCAATCTTCAATAGCTCCCTTTATCACTCTTGAATTGGCATGGAGCGAAAATTAAAAATAAAAAACGAAAAATCAAAAGAAAAAACTGAAAAAGTCACTTTATGGCTGAAATGTGGTTGTATGACCTGGAAACATGTTTCATGCCGTGCTGGGCCATGTTTCCCTCACATGAAACGTGGTAGTACGACATGAAACACGTTTCTAGGCTTTACCAAATGCATTTCCTTATCGTTTCTGCCCAGAAACGGGCTCAGGCACAACGTTTCTTGCAACATAGAGGTTCGTATACACAACAAAATAGTCAACCAATCTAGTATATAAGAATGTCCATCATGGGACAGATAATATATTATGTAAAAATATTTGAATACAAGTGCGATGATTACAAATGAGGGTGAGGGCCTGCTTATACACCGAGGAAGATACCTCTTCACCAACGATCATGTCCTTAGTGACATACCTCTTCATTAACTAATTACTAGTTAATTAATCATTATTTATTATTATTATTGTTTACATTATTTGTATTGTTTTATATATATTTTATTCATAACATTGCCTTCCTTTTCAAAAAGCTTTGTCTTCGAAGTTTACTGATGAAAAGGTTTGATCGCTTTTTCTGTTTTGAATGTCTTCTTGTCTCGGAAATGTCATCTTCGTTGATACAAGACGATATGATCCTTTAAGTGATAAACAAAATTGTTGCACTGATAAAGGATCTCACCATCCTAAATCAATCTTTTGTGGAATCTTTGGGTTACTGGAAATTTGTGATGAATTGTTATCACTCAATTGAATTGTGCACACTTCAATATTCTTCGGAACATACGTTTGTTATTTCTATTTTGAGAAATATAGATATGTAGCCTGATTAGGATGTCTGTTCTTGTGGTTCTGATGTCAATAAGGAGTATTGGTGATTTGATTTTCCCTTATCATTTGTTTGGCAATTTCGTGATTTACTCTAGGTGTCGATGTTGAGTTGGTTACCGAATCGTCACTTGGAATTTCCATCATTTGAATTGCAACATCTGCATATGTTTTTCCATAACTAGTTTGTTCTCTTTTCGAGTTGTGATATTGATTGGATCGATATTTGTTCCCTTATCTTCAATTTTGACGGTTACATCGACTTTGATACATCTTTCGTGATGAGTTCTTCTAATTTATTTTTCAATGATTGCTTATTATTTTTAAGTTTCTTAATTTGAGTTGGTAATTTCTCGCTATGGTCCTTAAGACGTGTAATTTCTTTGTTTTTGTCACCAGTGATTTTGTCAACTTCCCTTTGCATATTTTGTATCACTTTTGTACTTTCTTGAAGAATTACTTTTGAGATTTCTTGTATGTTGTCTGCTGTCACTGAATCTGGCTTCAAATTAACATATTTTATTTTTATTTTTGTGGGAAAATGTCATAAACTTCTTTTTCATATTTAAGATAAAGGACCCTAGAGTTTCCATCTAGGATGAGCCCAAGACAATGTCACTATCGTCCAAAAATAAGGTTTTCACGGTGAATTGTGGGATAAAAGTATAATCCCCAATACTTAGTTGTAGATTGTTTATGTCATATTGTTTGTCACTTGTGTCGACAAAATTCATTTCAATTATATTCGATTCAGAAATCACTAATTGGTTAGCACATTTAGTACTAACATAATTACTATCTTCAGTAGGACTGATAGAGATTATAATATCTCTTCCTGTGAGTGATACTTTGATTTTAAATAGTGTACTAACACATTGACTAAAGGTTTTAGGAAATCTTTCATTACTGGTCTCCATTTTTTCTTTTCCAAGACGAGCTTTAGGGTTTAAAAGTAATATTCCTTTTTATTTAGACTTCCCTTTTTCTTGTCCTCTCTTTTAGGGTTTAAAAGTAATTCCATTTTTTTTGGTTTATAAAAATACACTAAATATTGTCCACATGGGGTAGCTCAAGCGGCAAGGGCCGTGGAAATGAAGTCTCACTGAACCGGAAGTCTTGGGTTCAAATCTTGGGCTACCCTTCCCCCGTAGAGGGGTACATAATGGACATGTAAATCGGAGAGTCCCGCCTCAACTTACAAAATAAAAAAAAATACACTAAATATCAATAAAATATTCCTTTTTTTAGACTTCCCTTTTTCTTGTCCTCTCTTTTAGGGTTTAAAAGTAATTCCCTTTCTTTTGGTTTAGAAAAATACACTAAATATCAATAACATATTCCTTTTTATTTAGACTTCCCTTTTTCTTGTCCTCTCTTTTTCCTCAAAAGGAAGATTTGATATTTTAAAATATTTATAAAAAATACTTCACTTATCGTTTGGCTTACTCAAAGCATATTAATGTATACCCTTATGTTTATTGAATCAAATCACACCTTAATATCCACTTTATAACTTTTGGGGTATTCAAAAATAAGGTACTTTGGTATAATGGTCCACGAGGCCTTCTTAAATTATTATTTTTGTTAAATACCCTTCTCGTCTTCTTTTATTTTTTTGATAATAATGCTCTTTTTCCCCCCTCTAAGTATATAATAAAACTTTCCCCTTTATTAAGCTTAAAAAAACCTCTTTTTGATTTAAAAAAAAGTTGGCTCTATTTTTAATCTTCCCTTTTTGATATATCTTCTAATTTTTATTTTTAAATAATCCTTTTTTGTGTGTGATCCTTTGCATTCTAATGAAAAGTACTTGTACTTTAATTATTGCCTAATACCATATGTATATATACCTTTAATAAAAATTGGGTTCACTTAATAAAGTTGTTCTTGATCAATGTGACCCTTCAATCTTGGATGCGACTTTTAATTATTCCTTGATCTCAATGCTAAATTATTTGGTTGATTTCAATGCAACTGCGAATATTTTTGATTCTCAGTTCGACAATTTGATGGACTGTAAGACAAGTAAAAACGCGTGCAGATTGGATAAGGCGGCAAGCAGAGAGAATCGTGGCTGCACAAATGTTTTTTTGGTGGCCGGTAGCTCTTTGAGTAACTACAATCGTCTATGTCAGGAGTGGAGAGGTCGGCTATGAATGGCCGTGGTGGTTGTGTGGCGTTGTTACTGCAAACAGTACTAGCAACGCGGGAACAAGCGTGGATCGTAGGGCTGACGGGAACAATGGTTTGTGGCTCGATCAGAGTGGTTGGGGATGGTAGCTAGCAGACGTTGTAGTGGTTGGAGATGGCAGAGGCAACAAAGGGGGAATGGGCGTGGGACCTGCTGAAATTGGATGGTCAAAAATTGGGCGATCGGGCTTTGGCAGTGGCAGCCTGTAGGCGTGGATTGTGACGACAGTAACGAAAGACGTAGATAAATTTTTATTATTATTTTATAACCTTTATGTTTTTTTAATAATATACTTTTGTTCTTAATTTTAATATTTTTTTTTGTATTTGGATTTTTTTTCTATAGCTATATTTTTTTCTCTTTTATATATATAATATATATTTTTTTTTTTTTTCACCTTGTTTTCTAATTTAATTTTTTCTTCTTCTTATATATGTCTTTTTTTTAATCTTTTCTTTCTTATTATCTTCTTTTTAATCTTTTCCTTAGTTTTTTCCTTTTTAATTTTTTTATGGCCAAAGGCCTATGCAAGTTGGAGAAACCCCATACTCTTGTAGCAAAATGCTTCAACGACAACAAGGTTGACGAATTTGACGGCCAAGGACCTGGATTAGAGAACACAACTCTATGCAGCGGTGGAGCGGCCAGAGGATTGAACAACTCTGATACCAATGTAACGAACAAAGTTCGTATACTTCAACGGTATGCTTTGATACTAGATGGAGCGAATACACTCATTAATTGACAAAAATACATATATATTTTATTAATACTTGAATGAGATTATTACATAGAAGGGCCCCTGGCTTATATACTGCCTCGGGCCCCCCTTGGTGAAAGGGCATGATCTTCTGATCGTGCCCTTTTGCCTAATTAATCTATAGTTACAAAACTACTAATTTTTTACATTACACTTAGTCACATTATTGTATGAAACTAAAAGTATAATTTAACTTTACTAAACTCGTCATGATAATACCGAAAAATTTTCTTGATTTTTTATTTTATGCCTTTTTGTGCCTTAATAGCAATTGCCTTGCAGATGTCCAGTTATATCTTGAATGGTCACGTGGCATTATATTTTTGTTGGATGATATAGGGTGATTTTGGTAGCATTTATGGCTTTTAAACTTCCTGTACTCTGGCCTGGGGTGGCCATCCATATTGCCTTTTTTAAAAATAAAAATGCCCTATATGTCAATATTTTGCAAATGTTATTAGATAAAAGAAACATTTTTAACAGAATAACCATTATTTAGTTTAGGCATTAACTATTACAATGTCTTTAACAGTTGATTAATATTGCAGGTTCATACAGAGCAGGACGCATACAGCGGCCCTGGAAATCATCTGAGAACTGTAGTGATGATGATGCCAATGATGTCTGTCCAAGGGAGAAGGGTAAGCAACAAGGTGATGATGAGAGTATCGTGAACAGTGATTGTAAGGAGGATACCATTGGAGGGTGTAATGGTAGAAAGAAGATGAGCACTACGGCTGTTTCAAAGAGTCCTCTTCTTGAAAGAGATGTCAATGCTGCAGTATTAGATGGAAGCCAGAGCTTGTACCCATATCTTGTGGTAAAAAAATATTTTTCAAGTCCTAAGCTTAGTTCAAACAATTTGTGAAAGCTTAGTTTATCACTGCTTTATTGGTGTTGTTGGATATCAGTCAGTCTGACTTGTTATTATGTCCTAAATTTTGTGAAAATGGCAGGTAAACATTGGATCAGGTGTTAGCATTCTAAGAGTTGATTCTCCTGATCAGTTTCAGCGTGTTGGTGGAACAAGCCTTGGTGGAAGGTATGATTATATTTCAAATACTCAGTTTACAAATAGATGTAATACCTGGCTTTTATCCATAATTACATCAGAAGTGTTTGGTGGTTAGAATGCATGTTTAACATTAAAACTCTTAACATAACCACAGACCACTGAATATGCTTTTTCTGTCTTTTATTGAAATGTTGAGCAGGATAGGTGCAATTGCCTACTAAACTTCCAGGGAATAGATCCATTCCATAGCTCTAAAATCAGCAAGATTAAATTGTCAATGTAGCTGGCTTCTATTCTAAAAACTGAGACAGGAACCAACATTTCATGAGTAGTTAAAAATAACATGTATTACTTTTTTGCAATTATTCTAATTCATGAATTTAGAGCATTCATATTGTAATGCTGTAGTATTTTCAGAATACTTATGCTAAGTGGAAAATAATATCACATTTTCATGCAACCTGTATTCGTTCTAAAATAAACACATTAGGTACCGTCAAACCAAATTGCTTTTCAGATTCACTGGGCATGGCGTTTTTGTTTTTCTTGTAGGAAAAACTTGGAAACACTCCCTGCGTTTACACACTGATCACACATTGTTGAGTGCAAGTGCTTTTGGCTAACCTGCCATGCCCTAGGAGCTTCTATGCAATTATAAGCCACCCAGGACTTGCAGCTGGCATTATATGCTTTCCCTGTATTAACATTGCCCATATAAACAAGGGGGCACATGTCTAGTGGCATTTAAACCTAGGTCTTCATCATGGCAAGAGCGCATTGTTACTGCTGGACTGATTTATTGAACCTTTAGCACTTGATCTTTTTTTTTTTGTAAGCTTGGTAGATCCTCTTTTTTCATAAATAATAAACAAATTAACACCACATAAAACAGGTTAGGTGGCCTCAACTTGCCTAGTGGGAAACCAAGTCTGTTGGGCACCTAACCGCATGATAAGTCATCTAGTAGCAAAAAATTCTGAGTCTTTCTACCCAAGCTATATAAGTTTGATTCTCATGTCCACAACCATACTCTAGTTTCCTATACTCATATATAACTGCATACTGAAAAGTAAAAGCTATCCGCATAAGTACTGAACAAAACTAACAATAAGCAAACGTTCTAATCTTCCTGCTTAGTAGAGGCAGATTCAACCAGAGCCAGATCTTTGGCATTGGAGCGTGGCAGCTTTGTCTGCTCTCACCGACAGGGAAGGTGTTTCTCAATGCGGCCGAGGCATCCTTCTTGTTTGTGCATTTGAAATTGCAGCTTTTGAAAATCCTGTTTGTAGTTCGGGAAATCCTGAACTGTTGTTGCCATGCTCACCGAAATCTGCTCCATGGCCTTGCCCAGGAGACTTTTCATCAGTCAATACAGATAAAGGTGCTGTTTAAACTGAATCACTCGCCTGCAGGTGTCTCCAGGGTCTGGCACGAGGATTCCCCAGTCTTCCATTATCTCGGTCGTGCTCGCTTGGACCTGAACTTGCCAGAAGAAGTTCAACGCAGGTTTTCATATCAAAACCCGCACTGACAGTGCTAGGGTAAAACAGTGCAACCTGCCATCAACACGGACAGGCAGTGGAGCAAAGCGTGCTGGCCCTAAAATTAGGGTTTTAGCTAACCTTCTTCAGAATTGATCAGGGCAGTTTTCCTTTGGTTTTTCAGGGAAGTTTTTGTCTGTTTATCATGGTGGATATACTTAATAGTTGTCAACATTTTGGCACTTCGGGATATGGAACAGGAAGTGAATAGGAGGTGTGACAAAACACTGTGTAACAAGCGTCCCTCAATGTTTGTGTGAACCATCGAGGTCGCCTAACAGAACTAGAAGTGACTATTGACTCCTCCCCACCTAAAGGTTGACACCCTGAACTGGAAGCTTCTGAACGATGTTGACCCTTTAGAGTCTCTTTCTCCTTGTCCTTTGTCATTGGTAAGGCTCATGCGACTTCCTAGATGCCAAGTTCTCGAACTTCACATCACAACTCACAACTATCTTCGTCTACGCTGAATGAAGATCTTGTATGCCTTTGAAGTCTCACTGCACCCCACAAATATGCCCTTCTCGCTTGAGAGCCGCAACTTTATCCTCTTCTCCACAGGCACATCGATGTATACAAGACAACCAAAGATGTGGAAGTGCCTTATCTATGGCTTCACACTAGTGAATGCCTCCTTTGGAGTCTTGTCCCCCAAGTTCTTCTGAGGACTCTTGTTTTGAACGTACATTGACATATTACATGCCTTTCCCAAAGAAACATAGGTAGATCCTGGTCATGAATCATAGCCTTGGGAGCTCTGATGATGGACCTGTTCTTTTTATCCGCAACCCCATTCTGTTATCTGTTGTATGAGATTATTAACTCCTTCTTGATCTCCGTCTTCTTGAAGAAATCCTTGAAGTCATTGGAACTGTACTCACACCCATTGTCAGACCTCAAGACCTTGATCTTCGTTTATACCTGGTTTCCACAAGAGCCTTAAACTCTTGAAATTGATGGAATATCTCATCCTTGGGCTTCATAAAGTAGATCCAGGTTTTCCTATAGAAGTCATCAATGAATGTCACATAGTACAATGCTCCTTGCATTGATGTCACTGACAGCGTTCATCAAAGATTTGAATGAATTAGATCCAAGATCCTCTTGGACCTATGCTCACAGCTTGGAAAAGAAGCCTTGGCATATTTTTAGCTGCACAACCTCTACACATTCCTTGTTGTTCGATGCTGAAAATTGGAAAACCATTGACAATTTACCTAGGAATTGGCAATGCCCTATAGCGCAAGTTTCCCATCCTTGTGTGCCATAACTCATATTAGTTGTCATTGTTGTTTACCAAGGCTTGAATTGGCTTACCCTGTAACCTATATAGATTTCCGTCTCTAACCCCAGTGACCTCTTCCCAGAAAAATGAGTACTTTCCCTTTCATAAACATAATGACAAAATCTCTGTCCTCCATAAAAGATTGAGAGTATATTTTTCCTAAGTCTTGGTGCCTATAGCACATCGTTGGCTTTCAATGAACCACCTGACTTGAGTTGGAACAAAATAGACACTACCCCTATCGCTACATATTTGGCATCATTACCAAGCCTCGCATGAATATTTGGGTCCTTCTTCTTAGAATGCAAAATAGCTCCCGTCCCATCGTCATGTGATGAGATGCACCATTGTCCAGGTACCATGCACTCCTTATGATTGTGTTGGTAGAAAGGTAGGGGACTAGTGAGACGTCTTTTTCAAACTTCGTATAGAACTCATCCAACTAAGCAGCAAGCTTATGCTTATGCTACTAGATGATGAGTTTTTCCCTTGCCTTTCTTTGGAGACTGAGATGCATAAGGTCAATTCTTGTGGCATATGAAAGCACTTGATTTTGCTCAAGGGTTCTTCTTCCCTGGCCTGTGAGGTTGACCCCTCACCTTTACCCTTCATGCTGGAGCCTTTTCCTTTGCCATTTTCTGCCTGACTAACAAGGGCCAGGTTCTCATCTCCTCCTTTCCTATTGGATTTGGACTCCCCTTGTGTCTCTTCTTGGATGCAAGCATCCCAAAGCTTCTCAAAAGAGGGAAGTTTCTCCTAAGCATAGATAACTTTACAAATGGTTTCCAAGGGTTTGAGAAACCATTCAGTGCTGTAATAACTAGATTTACATCATCCACCTTTTCCCCCACTACTACAAGCTGATTACATATTTAAGTGATTGCCATGAGGTAGTTGGTAACATTGTCAAAATTGGACATCTGCATAGATTTGAGCTTATTCCTCAATATCATTTTATTGTTCTTGTTATCATTTTGGAAAAGATCCACTAGAGCTTTAAACATCTCTCTAGCCGACTATTTCTCAAACAAGTGAGGAATCAAATGATCCTTCACTGCATCTAAATTCACTTGCTACTAGCTAGGCTCTAATATCCTCCCTCTCATCAGCTACTAATTGTTGTGGATCTGTTAGTGAAGGAATAACCTTGTCAACTATTTCCCAAAGCTCATTTTCCTTCAAAAGAAAAGTGACCCTTGCTTTCTAGGAGGAAGTTTGATGCCCCATCCAATATGTATTCAAACTTGAGACTCCCTGCGTCCATTTTTCAGATTTGAATAAATTGTCGTGGATTTGTGCTTGGTACTTTAAGCACCCATATGATTTATTGATGGCGTATAAATCTGTTGTGATTTGCAATTTAGATTTGGAAAACAACCTCCTCTTTAGAGTGTGAGCTTTGATACCATGATACATTTTTCTAACTCTAGTAAATAGACAAATTACTTGTAATTTCCTTGCTAAAAATAAATTTTAAATTTAGCCTACTGAATAAAATGCACCCACTACGATTTTAACAAGCAAATTACAATTATAGTGGAAGTAGATGAAATCGATTTCCACCCTTCATATCAGCTTCTCCTTAAAATAATATCAAAGCTTACAAGGGCTCCCTTACGAGGAAAGAGGCCCTCAGAAAACAATACAACCTACAACAAAACTTATAGAAATAAATTGGGAACTTGTACGACCTGTATGGCCTCTCCAAAAACCCTTGAATCAACCCTCAACTTGTTGTTGACTTCTCTACAATTCCTGTAGTCTGTACCACGTGTGTTGGACATTATACAACCACCCTTGACCTCCACTCGACCTCCACTCTATGCCCTTGACCTATTATATGGTCGGTGTGTTGAGCATTGTACAACCACACTCAACTTCCACTCTATGCCCTTGATCTATTATATGGTCATCGTACGACTTGCTTTGCATCCTCTGCAAATTGAATGTAATGTCCCCAATTTTTGGTTTACTATCTAAGGAGGTTAGCAGAGACTCTTGCGGTTGTGACGATAGTGATAGGTCCCATGCTTAAGTGGGGGCCACAAGGAGGCCATGCACAACACTAGAGAGAGAAGTGTGATTTTGGGAGACAAGATGGGGGCCACCAAGGAGGCAATGCACACCAATAGAGAGGGAGTGGAATTTTGGAGGCAAAGTCAGGCCACCAAGGAGAGCGTATGGGTCCAAACTTATTTAAAGGCAAGGAGGGAGCACTTGAGAGTATCTTTTGACTATTACACTTAACAATTCATCTTCTCTTACAGCGGTCTAGTGCCAGCGGTCTAGTGCAAGGGTTGGAGTGTTGTTTAGCACAAGGGTTTCAAGCGAAACCCAAGTTGGTTTTGGAGGATTTCGAGTGCCTCCCTAGTTGGAGATTAGAGGAGTCTGTCTGTGCAGAATGAAGATCGACTTGGCCATTTGCACAGGCTGAAGAGGAGAGTGGGAGATAAATTTTGCAGGGATATTCTCTTGTTGGAGAAGCTGAGTTATGGTGACAATTTGCAGTAGTGTTTAGGGGGCATTTTTGAGGGCCGATTTCTTCTTTTTTGGCAGTGCGTGGACCTCTCTGGACAAGCCTAAGCAAGCATTGGAGTGAGGCAGTTCGAAGGGAAAAAGCGCTGAAGGATTTGGCATTCTGGAAGGGAGAATTGGATTTGGTGGGTAGATTCTTCAGTAGATGGGTTGAGGATTGCTTCAACAGTGAGTTTCTACAGCAGTATGCACCAGTAGCCAGCTGGACAATTTAAACCATTTAGTGGGTTCCCTCCCTGCTTGGAGTTGAACCAAACCCTTGATGAGTTTTTGTGGGTTTTTGGAGAGGTGTTCAGGGGTGGAGTTTTAGCTTGATTCAAGCAACCAATGAGCAGAAATCCTCATTTCAGTTGGCAACCATCAACAATTTCCTGGGCAGTGCACATTTCTCTTCCAGGGCTATTCTTCACTTGCGTTGGAGACTCCTTTTTGGGTTTTGCTCAGCTTGCTTAGAAAGCCCAAGTTCTATCATTTCAACTCATTTTATGTGCCTAGTTCCCTGTTATTAATAAAATGGCTTAGAGCATTTGCCGGTGTCTATTGTGTGCTAATTAGTGGTTGTGATTTTTATTCATTTTGTTGTTCCTTATACATTGCTTCGTATTTGCTGTCAATTTCCATTTAGGAACATTACAGTGGTATCCGAGCATAATCTTGGCTAGCTGTGCGAAAGCCAACAAGATCATGGAAGAGTGGAGCATGTATGCATAGTAATTGGTGGAATTGTAGACATTCTCGTGACTCAAGGAAGAAGGAGCACATAAGGAATCATGGATGAGATCCTCAGGAACAATGAGAAACTGATAGAATTGTTGGTCCAATTGAGTAGTGGTAAGGTGATAAGCTAGAGTCATCCTCATGACAGAGACCCTAGAGGTGCACATGCCATGGGAGTGAAGCCATTTACACCATACAGGGAAGTTCAGCCGAATCGGGACATACAAAAGACAGTGGGAAAAATAACCCTCCCCAGCTTTGATGGTTCAGCTAGGAGCTCTGCCAAAGAATGGGTGAAGAAGCTAGACACATTCCTCCAACAAAACCCCATGAGAGAGGTGGATGCTATTAAGTATTCCACCTTACATTTGGATGGAGATGCACATGAGTAGTGGTATCATGGGTTGATCACATTGGGTCACACAAGCATCACGTCATACATAGAGTTCACTCAGAGGCTCGTAGAGATTTGACCGGAAGGACACTAGACCTCCTCAAAGGGAGTGGATAGGACCAAGACAATTAGGTGATGAGACCAGGAGAGACCTCTGAAGGAGGAAACCTCACTTCACCTGTTTGGAGCCGTGGGCCCTAGGGTACAAGTACACTAAGTGTTGGAAATACTGACGGCGGGGTGAATTCACTTATAATTAGAACACAAGATGAACAATAAAAATGAATACTTTAATTAGTCAGATATAACGAGGACTTCAATCCTCTTTTTTACAATAAATCAAATACAATAGTGTGTAGGGCTTCAACCCTAGATGAAGACACCAATCTTCAATCCTACTAGGCACCAACTTGTATTTTTCCAAGCACCGACTAGGACTTCACGAGGCTCCAACCCTATCTTCCCAAGGCTCCAACCTTCTCACTTTGAGGCTCCAACCTCTAGGGCTCCAACCCTATCTCTGGTACAGGCACCAACTTGGTCTTCTCGAGGACTCCTATCCTCTAGGGCTCCAACCCACAGCTTCAATTCGTCGAGATAAGATCACTAGTTCTTCACAGCGTCCAATATTATCTGTAATGAGCCCTGACAATATCTTCACCTTCAACACTGCCCTCAAACTATCTCCAAGGCACTTAGCTCATCAATGACAACTTTGTCTTCACATGAAGGTGTCTCCACAACTCTTCATTGGCACCCAAATAAAATCTCCAAGGTCACCTCATGATGGCTTCAATGTATCATGATCTCCAAGGAAGTCTCCAAGACTTCAATGTCAGCTCCAAGGCACTCTCCAAGATCTACAAGGTTCCAAGACTCCAAAATAGTCTTTAAAGCTTCAAAGGTCAGCAACAATTTCTTTCAACAAATCACCACTAAACTTCAAGTATAGTTCTCAAACTGTCTACAAGAAGGGGATACTTTAGATCAACAGGTCATCATAAGTCTTCAAGGAATGCATGCTCTCATAGGTGATACAGGCAAATTTTCAGTGTAACCTAGATCCAAGTTCCTTAACAAATGGCTTACCGTAGATCTGGGATTAGGCGACAGATCCAAGTTTCAATGCGCCTCCAAGGTCTGAGGTTTTAGAAACTTTCCACAACTTTGAGCTATTTGAGGTCTTCACTGAACACAGGTCTCAATATCCACTGATGTATAGTCCCAGCACCACTGGTAAAGATCCGAGCTTCTGCAATTAGGTTTGAGCCTCTAAAAATGCAATCTGAGCCTGAGGTCCGTTCACAAGTGTGACTGTCTAATGGTTTGGTCCCTTCTTCAAGATGTCACAAATCTGAGCCTCATAAAAAGAGTTACCAAGATGAAGAGATTCGTATTGTAAGAATGACTACCCACAAACTTTTCTCATTGGTGACTGTCACACACAGGTCTAAGGCACAATACAAGACTGCTTCCAGATCTGAACCAATTTAGGTAGCTGTTCATGTGTTAGTTCACTACAGATTACAGGTGTAAATGCTAGGGCTGTCCAAGTGACTATACACAAGTCTGTCTAACGCAATGGTCAACACTGCTCCACAGATCTGAGATGTTTAGTGCCACGGGTATTGGTCCGAGCTTTCAAAAGATCTTGCCAAAGAAGAATCGATATTTTCTTGTCACAACTCCAAAATTTTTTATTGTTTGTAGATCCGAGGCTATTGTTGTCCAAGGGTCTGAGGGCACTGCTCGTCTATATAATCTAAACTGAGTTCGATGAATTGTAGGAGTCCATTCATATGATTTCTCCACAGGCCTGATTACTCTCCACAGGTTTGACAGGTCCACGAAGGCTTTTTTCTGATTTGTGCTTCCATGCTGTTTAATATATTTCTTTTTATGCTCTGCGTATATGTGTTTCCCGGATATACTATTTGGAATTTTATATAGCCACGTATATATACCATTTACACCAAATATTAAAGGGATTTGTCATATAAGGGAGCCGACATGATGGAAAAGTTGACCTGAATATGTTTAGCTTCAAACGTCCAACGTCCAAAGTTATATAGCGTCCAATGTCCAAGGTTTCCAAAGTTATATAGCGTCCAACGTCCAAGGTTTCCAAAGTTATATAGCGTCCAACGTCCAAGGTTATATATAGCATCTCTTTTAAAAGAATGTATGTCGTGGATGTATTTATGTACTTAGGAGATTATATGACTTTATAATAAAGCTGTTTTTATAATTATTATTTTTTAAATAATGTATGGTAGGATTAAGGGATTTTATGAATTAGGGTTAGAGTTTAGGTCTTTAAATTGTTAGGGTGTCAATAGAATTAGGATTAGGGTTTAGAGTTAGGTTTTGGCTAGGGTTAGGGTTACATCAAGGTTTAACAATTTAGAGTTTATATCAACCATTAGGGTTTTCATTATGTTGACATTAGGAATCTAGGGTTTTCACTTAGGGTTAGTCAAGTAGTTAGGATTTAGGGCATTAGGGTTTTCACCTAGGGTCTAGTCAAGTAGTTAGGGTTTAGGGTTCCTAGGGTTTGCATGAGGTTAGGGAAACATCACAAAAGGGTTCTTCATGCATCACAAGAATATTTGCTATCTCCAATGATGCCATATTGACATCAATGACAAGTTTGACCAACACTAAGGGCAAGGTCCACTACATAGAGGTGTTTCCTGACAGCGAGCCCAAGGAGGAGGTGGAGCGCGAGGCAGATAGCTCCAATGGTAATGAGGAGCATCTAAATTTACCTAGTGTGACTCAAGAGTCACAACCAGTGGAGAGCTCATTGATGGCTCAGGTCAGGACATTGGCAGAGAGAGTAGAGCATGCACCCTTATGGCCATCCATTGACGAGGTGCTAGTAGGCATAGGGGCATCCAAAGCCACGAAAGAGTTTTCACACCGTAGCCACCAGCAATAGATTCAGCAGCTTCAGGCAAGCCTTCTAGCAATGAAGAAGAAGGCAAAGACAGTCCAGGCAGCCATATTATAGCAGGATGTTGAGCTGGAGGACATGAGAACGATTTGTGCCAAGTCAGTGGCCAAGTTGACTCACGTTGGGGAACAGTTGAAATCCCTAATGATGTTGCGAGAGGAGTATACGTTGGGGTGTTAGAGCAACTCTCTTCAGGCATACATAGATGGGGCTTGTTGCACTGTTGGGTTACCTCTGCACATTGGAGAGAGAGGTAGAGTTACCTAGACAAGTCCTGTGTATTGACTAGGCCAGTGAGATAAGGCGACATGAGTTGTACAGGTGGCAACATTTGCATGGTGGAGTTGTTACATGTATAGGTGTTCTTGCATTTGATCCCTCTCATGGGATTGGGTGGCGAGAGACATTAAATTGGTATCCTATTGATGGGGTGTGATTGTTAGTCAGGGGTTGGATTGGAGAGAATTGATGAGTTGGTATTCTATTGGTGGAGCAACATCTATGGCTAGAGACAGAGAACAACTAGAGCCGTAGGGTATGAGTGATGATTGGCTGTGGGGGCTTTGGGATCTAGGTGAGATTACCCATCCTATCATAGGTTTGGTCAGTGATGGTATTAACAGAGTGGTGGATATTGTGAACAAGCGCACATGCACTTCCATATCTCCATCAGAGCTTCGGACAACACTAATGACAGGTGGGATTGACAAGGGAACATGCAGACTCCGTGAGTTGTTCTGGTATGTTGGTCATGCATGGGGTCATTGGATGATCAATGTACTCTGGCAAGAGCTTGTCGGAGGAGGTGGCATCGGCAGGCCACCAGACAACGCTTTGAATGGCGACGTGGATTTCCCATGGATATATGGGGCACAAGGGTCACCGAGGAGAAGCACCGTAGTGAGGCCACCACTAGCGTGTAGGGAGATTCGCCTATTAGATCTCTCAGGGAGGACCAGGAGTGGAGGTCCACTCATTCGAGGTTATGGAGATGAGAGAGTGGATATGGTGACACGGACAGGATGCAGGTTGATGCTTACTGACTCAGTCTTAGGCCGTGGCATCCAGTGGTGCATGGGGATATGCCGCGGTGAGCAATGGTATGCAGAGGAGCACGAAGGTGCATGGTGTCGTGCAAGGGTGTGCGACATTGAACTGTGAGTAGGAGGGGCAATTTATGTTGTAATGAATTTCCTCATGGGGTGATGGATACATCGACACAGGAGGGAGACTAGTTGATTATGTGATATGCAAGCATGCAATGGTGTCCAGTGGTGCACAAAGGTGTGCAATTGGGTGCGGTTGTATGCCAAGGGGCACGGAGAAACAGGGTTGTATGCAAGAGTGTATGAGCACAACGGACTGGAGGAGTGTGACTAGTAAGGAGATTTCTTGACAAGGATTTTGGGCATTCCATTAGGGTGGGCATACCCAAGTTTGGAGAGTGGGTTGGTCACAGGGCTAGCTGTGAGGATCCATATGGGTTCTCGCAGACACCCATCAGAGCCCATGCATCTATCACTCTCTAGCATCCCGTACAATTGAGGGGAGCCTTGTTGTGTCTGATCAATATCCTCAGCGTTGGTACTTGGTAGTAGGACTTCAAAGATTTTCCTTAGACAACTCCTTTGCGATTCAGTGCATCAGGGACACGAGTTTTTCTAGTGGAGCAGGGTCAGTGCACAAGTTGGCAGCCACAGGTTGGGCGATGAGGTGACCTTCAGCAGAGGTGGTATACATTCCATCCTTGAGTCCACACTTAGGGAGATGATCATGGGGAGACATATGCCACTCCTTCTGTAGGACATTCAAGATCCTGCATGATCAAAAGACACTGTGTATGATTGAGGCCATTTTCCATTGGGTGTCCGGACTCTAGACACTGTATTGGTACCTTGTTGAGAGTAGGGACAACAAACTCAACGGTGATGGTTGGCAAGGCGAGGACTGATTCGCATGCATCGAGTCAATTGCAGGGATCAAATATTCGTCTATTAGCGACATTCATGGAGTAGCTTTATGCATATGTGGTTTCCAACAACCATCGGTACTACGCAGTGGCAGGCAACAGGAATTAGAAGTGGTGGTGTTCTAATCTGGCTATGGGATCTAGGGATCCATTGGGTTAGTTGACCACTTCTTTTCCGAAGGATCGTGGAGATGACATTGACAGGATTGCATCTTCCTTTGGATGGCAGGTAAGGGATCGTCAGGATCATCACTATGGGTTGAGGAAGGTTTTCCCTGCTATTGTTTGGCCCAGAGAGTGGATGTGGGTTAGTAGTTATGGCCTTGACGGGATGCCCTGGTAGGATAAACCTCCACGTAGTAGAGTTGTCCCTTATTGGAGTTGTGACGGAGGATTACCAAAGTGGATGACTCTGTAGGAGCACGAGAGGGTCATAGTTATGACTAGATCGACACAACATCCACATGGTGGACTCACTTCGAGAATAGTATGGGACCTAGGAGCTATAGGGCTGAGCAGTTGGGTTACAGATTGGGGAGAGTGGGTTCTCACAAGGGGAGGTCACCCAGATCTTCCATTGGGTGTCTGTTTGGCAACAAACAATTCACTTCTCAGGGACCAGTTGAGATGGGATAACATTTCACTTGGGTGGCTATATGCCTGGCAGGAGGTGGCCATGATTGACTCGCAGGGACAAGGGATCTATTCTATGAGTCTTGGGTTGTACCTTCAGGAGTTCAATCTTGAGGTACATATGATCGATTTCTCGACGGGACAACTTTTCGAAGATTTGATAGGGGCTTGGCAGTATAGAGGTATTCTGCTCATCGACAGTAGGTGGGAGGACTCTTGCCCCCATTCACTTTTGGTCTATGCATGGAGTGAGGGGTACCACACATTGAGCGGGATGACTTGGGATCTTAGTATCGAGGGATACCTTTATGACAAGACGGATCTGAGGTGGCTCAGTGGCACAATTGGGAACCTGATATTGCTTGCAGTGACAGTTTCGGTTAGCGGATAGAGAGAACGCTTGTTCGAGCATTGCTTAAGGACAAGCAATTTTGGGAAGGGAGGATTGTAATGTCCCTAATTTTTGATTTACTATCTGAGGAGGTTAGCAGAGACTCTTGGGGTTGTGCCAACAGTCGTAGGAGGTCACACGCTCAAGTGGGGGCCACAAGGAGGCCATGCGCACCACTAGAGAGAAGTACGATTTTGGGAGACAAAGTGGGGGCCACCAAGGAGGCAATGACACCAATAGAGAGGGAGTGCGATTTTGGAGGCAAAGTGGGGCCACCAAGGAGAGCGTATGGGGCCAAGCTTATTTAAAGGTAAGGAGGTAGCACTTGAATGTATCTTTTGACTATTACACTTAACAATTCATCTTCTCTTAGCGCTGTTTAGTGCAAGGGTTGGAGTGTTTTTTGGCATGAGGGTTTCAAGCGAAACCCAATCTGGTTTCAAAGGACTTTGAGTGCATCCCTAGCTAGAGATTAAAGGAGTTTGTCTGAGGGCTTCTTTAGAGCTTAAACTTCATCATTTGATCAATAATGCACATTTCTTGGGTGCAGAAGGAAGATCAACTTGGCCATTTGCGCAGACTGAAGAGGAGAGTGGGGGATAAATTTTTCAGGAGTTTTCTCTTATCGGAGAAGCCGGGTTTTGGTGACAATTTGCAATAGTGTTTGGGGGCCATTTTTGAGGGTCGAGTTCTTCTTTTCTGGCAATGTGCGGACCTCTCTGGAAAAACTTATGCAGGCATTGGAGTGAGCTAGTTCGACGGGGAAAAGGGCTAAAGGATTTGGCATTTCTGAAGGGAGAATTCGATTTGATGGGTGGATCCTTGAGTAGAGCGGTTAAGGATTACTTCAACAATGAGTTTCTCTAGCAGTATGCACTAGTAGCCAGCTGGGCAATTTGCACCGTTTAGTGGGCTCCCTCCCTACTTGGAGTACAGCCAAACCCTTATCGGGTTTTTGTGGGTTTTTGGAGAGGAGTCCAAGGGTGGAGTTTCAACTTGATCTAAGCAGCTATTGAGCAGAAATCCTCATTTTAGTTGGTAGCCAACAATAAACTATTTTCCTGGTAGTGCACATTTCTCTTCCAGGACTATTCTTCACTTAGGTTGGAGACTCCTTTTTGGGTTTTGCTAAGCTTGCTTGGCAAGCCCAGGGTCTATCATTTCAACTCATTTTATGTAACCAGTTCCCTGTTATTAATATAATGGCTTAGAGCATTTGCTGGTGTCTATTGTGTGCTAATTAGTGGTTGTGATTTTTATTCATTTTGTTGTTCCTTGTACATTGCTTGGTATTTTCTATTAATTTCCATTTAGAAACATTACATCGACTTGACAAATACGGTCGTCATCTCTCCCTCTGAAGTGTATGGGCTACACGTGGTTGATCTCTATTGCTACTATTCATTGCTTTTGTCTTCTTTGGGCTTGAGTTTGTTGGACATTGGATAAACCAACGCTCTGCGTGTGTTCCGTGACATGGACTAACAGCCTCTTGCAGATCCTTATCTCTGATGATGCAATCGTTAACTAACACTTGCGGGTTTTGGTTTAACGACAATCTTGATTCCCAACAAGTGGTATCAGAGTGTAGGTCACGAGTTCGATACACACCCGGCTTGTGTTGGGGGTGAGATTGTTGGACATTGGATAAACCAATGCTCCCCGTATGTTTCGTGACATGGACTAACAACCTCTTGTGGATCCTTATCTTTGGCGATGTGATCGTTAACTAACACATACGGGTTTTGGTCTAATGACAGTCGTGATTCCCAACAAAAAATAAAAAAGGTAGAAATATTTTCTTATCTTGATAATTACTTGTGATGTATTTGAGTTCTTGTTAACTTCTTTTACGTCTTCTTTTATCTTCTTATCATCAAGCAACTACCAAAACATGAATACATGAAGATCAAAACAACAAGGACACAGGATGTAGGCTCTCATCTAGGGAAAAAGCCCTCTCCTAGGGGATAACCCAACAAATTTCTCTTCTTCTTCAAGAACCAAATGAAATGAGACAACCAAGATCCTTTGACCAAGACAAAGACCTCCTCCAATCCACCAAGTCAGCCTCCCAAGAAGATTAGTCAAACTCTAGCCAATTTCTTCACAAGTCAACACAAGTGAGTTGTTCAAAATAAGTCAACAAGGGTCTCGACCCTCTTTGCAACTCTAAAATTCGGCATGTACCTTTGGCCCTACAATTCACCTCAGTCCTTTTCGCACGTGTGGCAGAAAAACAGAGAATCTCGACTCCCTTTGCCAGATAAAAATCTCTTCCTTCTTCGATATGTTTATTCTTCCTTTTTAATGTTGAAGACTTTTCTTTTAGGCTTCTTCGCACTTCTTTCTTCACTTGAAAATTCACAATAGGTCGAATGCATAGCTATATATAGTGGTTGAAGCTCCTTAATGAGGCCGACATTAGGAGAGGGCAGGTCGACTTGGTGGAGGCTAAACTTACAATTTGGACTTAATTACAAATTTGTTTCTTGATATACAAAGCTCAAGAAGGGTTTATTACATTATGACAAGGACTATGACTCGTGACACAAACCCTAAAAGCATTCAATGGGTTTTTGGACCTAGAAACAAAATAAATAAAGCATGAAACCCATGCTTATAAATAATTTTTTCTTTTACAATAATGTTTCTTTTTCTTTTACATCAAATATATGATATCAAGAGTACATGAATCATTATGAAGACCGAACCTAGTTACATTTCTTAACATCATTGTCCTTTGTGCCTCAATCACTCACTGTGAGTTCCTTTGTGTCTTGCTCTTTCACATAGCCTTGCTTTTATCATCTTGAGTTATTGGTTGAATCAATTAATCATTGATGACTAAGTCTCCATAAACCTAATCTTTCAATTAGATTGACAATTGAGATTAAGTCATGATTAATGATTTAGATTCAAATAATTCACTAATGTGAAAACCCTTACTTTTCATTAGATTAGACTCACTTTTATAAAAATCATTTCACTTTAATAATTCTTTTAATTAAAGTGAATTTGCTAAGTTGAAGACTTTGGTTGACTTCCACACGTCTTGACAATTAGACTTGTGCAGAAGTACCTGTTCGAACTATAAACATCAACATATGGCAATTGCATGTGCGAACCACCTTTTTTTATTGAATTTGAATGAAACACCCATTGAAAAATATGGAGTTTGAGTTCAATTATTGCTTCAAGGGTTCCAAGGGCAATAGTTTTATCAAAGTCAATTGCTTCCACCTTAACCCTATGGTTGTACTTGCTACTCATCTAGCTTCAGTTGTTTGTTTTTTTAAGTTATTTTAAAGAGAACAATCAATTTTAATGAGGGGGATAGATTTTCATTTTGAATTGTTGAAGCTTATGACTCAAATGAAACTCCATACTTATTAGATACCCACATTCATGCTTGTGGCTAAGGAGGTCTACGTTGTCTACTAATAACTAATAAGCTTTTTAATCTCCATAAGAGACCCATTGACCACACTTTGTCAACAATCTAAGGAAGCAGAGTACAAAGAAATAGCATAATTTTTTTCAAAAATCAAAGTCATCAGCCAACATGATTATATCATTGTAAACCCAATTTCTGCAAGTTTTATTGTAAATGATGCTAGTATGACCATTTAATTATGTAACAACACTTAGGTAAGCCTCTGATTTTGGCAAAGGATTTCATCCTACGAAGTTTTTTAAGCTCTCCGAATTATGTGTGTTTGTAGACACGTCTAATTGGTAGAGTTTTTCTTCCAACGTAAACCCCAAAGCTAGGGTGGAATTCATTGACAAGATCTTAGGTGAGTCTTAGTGTTATATCGAGTTTATTGTAAAAGTGTGTTTGGGAATAATTTTAGTGCATGGTCCCTGGCAGTCAAACACCATGGCTAAAATTATTTTATTATAAGCATACTTGGTTTCATACTAGATCATATTGTGTTGCAGAATTGGGTAATGTCTTGAGTGTTTACTCTAAATCTGTATTTCCCCTGCTAAGGGTTGAATTTGTAATTATTTTGATGTAAAAATATTTAGTGCATGTTCCCTCGCAGTCGAACACCATGGCTAAAATGTTTGAGGGTGAAAAAATTATTAAATCTCCTCTAGAGTCAATTAATTAATTTTTTTGGCAAAATTAAATAAAAATTCTAAACCGGAAAATTAATTAATTTTGAGTTAAAAACAAATATAGAGAAATTAATTTCTCTCAAAGTGGAAAATAATAAAAAATTCGTGGGTCAAAAAGAAGTGAATTTTTGGAGGTACCCCACCAAGGGAAAAATGGATATTTTAAGAAAATTTGAGTCCTTGGACCTTGGTGGTTAAGTCAAAGTCAAAATCAATTTTTTCAAGAAATTAATCCAAAATATTAATTTTTGGATTAATAAAAAGTGGTTTTTAAGAGAAATTCGATTTTTTCCTTAAAATTAAAAATTCGACGATGGAGATTAAAAGATGATCAAGTTATTTTGAACGGTTGAGATTATTTTGACGAGGATCAAGCCAACTAACCATTATTTTCCACTTGGAGGGGTTTCTCTATATAAAGAAGCCATTTAGCTTCTATTGTATGATGATCTCTGGATGATAATTTTTTTGTAATGCTGGTATTGCGCTGTTGCTCTACTGGGAACATTTTTTTATCATAATAGAAAGACTTTGGGGTTCAGTTCGTGGTGTCCTTCTATCTTCTGATCTGTGGTATGTGTTAACTATGCGTTATCCTATATTGTGCTGAATAATTTTAATTAGATTGTTATTTCATTTGTCGGTGATAAGAACATTCTATTGGTATGAGTTATTTTAGGTGATCTGATTCACCATATGATCTAACAATTTTATCTTGAGAAAATTATAGAGATTTACAGGTATGCTAATCCTTGGGCTCCAAGTTCACAGACTATGGGGAAGAGTCGGCTATGTTTGGGCTCTAAGAATTTGTTGTGGTAAATAATTTTGCAGAAGGATTTTGGCCAATCTATCTTTCAAAATTATTCATTTTATCATAATAGAAAGACTTTGGGGTTCAGTTCATGGTGTTCTTCTATCTGCTGATCTGTGGTATCTGTTAGCTATGCGTTACCCTATATTGTGCTGAATAATTTTAATTAGATTGTTATTTCATTTGTCGGTGATAAGAACATTCTATTGGTATGAGTTATCTTAGGTGACCTGATTCACCATATGATCTAACAATTTTATCTTGAGAAAATTATAGAGATTTACAGGTATGCTAACTCTTGGGCTCCAAGTTCACAGACTATGGGGACGAATCGGCTATGTTTGGGCTTGAAGAATTCGTTGTGGTAAATTATTTTGCAGAAGGATTTTCACCAATCTATCTTTCAAAATTATTCATCCATTGTTGTTTATTTAAAAAATATTTTTCAAAATTCGTATTTGATCTTGGGCCAAAAAGAGTTAATATGTTAATGAGAGCTTGTAATTCTATTTTGTAAATATTTTGTAAATTATTTTTTTAACCCTTGTTATTTTGTAGCACTTTGGGTATTTGGGGTTTTATAATTTTGTATATATATTTGGGTTTTGGAATTCTTTTATTCATCTGTGCAGGTGATAGTTCAAGGGTTTGAAGCAACAATTTTTTTTGGGCTACTCATCCAAGCAATGAACACTGATCTAGACCCTTGAGGGTAAGATCTAACCTCCCCAACTTCCAGAAGCTCGACATCCAACTCAAGAAGGGAAGCCGTCTAGCATTTTGAAGAGATCGTTGGCATTTTTGTGCAATTGTAGGGGTTTTGAAAATTTGTAGGGCTATTAGGCCTAGCCGTCTACCTATCTTCCCTCGCTGTGACTCCTATAGGGCTTTTAGGGCCCTTGGCCCTCCTCCTCTCCTTGGCCGTAAGCCCTTTAGGGCTGGCTGTGGCCTTTTTAGGGTTGTTCCCTTAGGCTGCAACCCGTTAAGGGGCTTTCCCTTGGGCCGCTAGCCTTTCAGGCTTAGCAACTACACTTTTTAGGGCCCTCGACCCCCTCTTTGCTGTTGCCGCAACCTTTAGATGGTTGCTCCCTCTAGTCACAAACCTCTTTGGCCTTGTCGTGGCCCTAAGAGGGCCTTAAACCCTCTCGACCTCCATCCATTGGCTCTTTTTCCTTCACCGTAGACCTTTTAGGCCTTTCTAGCCTCATCTTTAGCCCTCTTCTAGTCCTAGCCTATCCTTCTAACCCCCATTTTTCCATTCATCAGTCATTGATTGAGTTTGCATTAGTGTTTTATCTCTAACAATTTGTTTTGCAGCGATTTCAGAGCTAACATTGTGGTTGTAGGTGCTCAAGTGCATTAGAAGAAGCTCTAAGTACCTACAAGGCCATTAGGCCTCTTGGTTTGCTTTCTAATCCCTCTTTGTCATCACTGTCTTCATTTATAATTCTGAAGTATTTTATGACAACAGTGTATTCAGGGCCTAACCACATCTAAGATAAGCCTAAATTCATTAATAAATCACCAAAGGCATTAAGATTTAATTTTGAAGTCAAATCGGATGCACATAAGTGAATTTTTGTGAACTGTGGGTTAATTTCCATATATGATATGTTTGCTACAGCCATATCAAATCATCTACATCAATCGTAGAATAACATAACATTGCCATAATAATCAATTTGTAAGCATTTTTCTTCATTGCCATATCACTTGCATTAGTTGCGCTTGCATTTCTTGAAAGCTGTTATAATAATTTGAGGGCTGATATAAACTGCATAAGGTCTGCATATAAACATTACAGTGGAGTTAAAAGTGATTGACAATCCTCTAATTTCACTTAGCCCTTGTTCCTTGCATCTTGTGCATCTTGAATAATTGTTTTCTAATGGAATAGGGTGCCTTTCTTACTACTACAATCATTGGTCTCTTAGGCTGCCCCATCTTGCATTTCATTGCATTCTTTTGCATCTCTTGCATCATTGGCATCCATTTGCACTCTTGCATAAGCATATCTCCAATTACATTAATAAACACAAGTGCTCCAATTGAATTGGTAATTGGTAATTGGGGGTAATGAGAGAGATCATCTGATCTTAATGAGTGAGGCCTTTATGAGGGTGTCATCCTATATACAAGGACAAATAACACAACAAATGTAGACATGGGGATTCCTTTCGATCTTGGCAAGGGGCTACTTCATCCAGATAATGAGAGATATCTCTAACCAAATTGTGTGGCTTTATAAGATCCTTTGATTTGTCATATATCATTAGTTTCTTCTCTTTGGCCTCAAATGTTAGGAGTCGGAGTATCGGGGATGGTTGATTAGAGCCCCTTGGGTGAGACATTATTGCCTCCCCCCTTATTGGAGTGTTTACTCGTGGGTTTTTATTAGTACTTGTATATTTCTACAAAACCACTCTACTCTTCTATTTTGTTGTACTAGAATACAAATAAATCTTTTATAATGTAGTTCAGTTTATATTAGCTTTTACCTTGCTGCTTTTATCTTTCTTTTGTAGGAGCGATCTTTGTGCTCCCACTTTGTGTCTTGCACAATTGTACGTAGCAGTCCCTTTGACTCGTTTGTGGTCATCTTGTTTGACATTAATAAAATTATCTTATCTTATGTTACACAGTCCATTGTTGAAAATGTAGCGAGTGAAGGTCTTCAGGCTTGTGCCTTAGCCAATGAAGACCTTGATTTGTGTTTCTCTAGCATGAGTGTGAGCTCATGAGATAGACTTCAGTTATGATGAGTGTATTTCTAGTTTACTGGAATGATCATCTAGATTGCGTGCGTAAAGTTGGAGCTTCAATTATGCAGAGTCTTCTTCAGTTTGACTATAGAATGAGGTGGTAGTTTCAAGTTCAGTTAGAACGAGTTTGTATTTAGTACTGATTGGAGAGAGAACGAGTTAAGGCTCCAAGTGTTGATTGGATAGTGGACGAGCAGAACCCTCAGTTAACTTGCAATCAAAACTCGAACTTCTAAATTGGACTGGGCCTTCTTGCATACTCAAATTTGGTCTATAAAGAGGAGGACGAAGGCACAAGATCATCATATTCTTGTGAGATCATTCTTTGTGTGCATGCACTGATTTGAGGAGCTTGTGTGCTAGAAAATAAGAGGCCAAATGTGCACAAGGAAATAGGGGATTTTCGATAGGAAATAGGAGCTCCCTTGTGCACTCGGAATTAGGAGGAAATGCGCAAGGAAATAGGAGCAAGGATTAGAGGATTTGCAAGGAAATTCAAGGCTAGTTCAGCACGAGAACAAGTGTGTTCTCAGAGAGACAGATTGCTTTGTAATAGATCCAATTGCTCAAGAACTATCAATAAAATACAACAACAAAGAAAGCAGGTTTTCCCTTTTGGGATTCCTAGGTAAACAAGCATGTCAATTTGTGTGATTGTGTTTTTATCTCTTGATTATTTTCCATTTCTTATAACTTGTTAAGAAACTCTGTATCTTGATAAAAGTAAATTTGGTTTCAGTTTTTAGTTGTCTTGTTTTCAGTAATTCATCTAAGTAGTTGCAGAGTTTAAGAGAAAATTAACATGGTATTAGAGCAGAGTTCAGCATAAAGACCGACACCAAATTGTTCGGTCAGTGAAGAGCGCAATTCAAGCAGAAGGCTTGCGCTAGAGTTTTGAAGATTAGTTTTTGGATAGTAGGATGTTGTTCCAAGGACTGATGGCAAATCATTGTTTAGATGGAGGCTCGAACTTTTGCTCATGGAAGGAGCAGATCTAAGTGGTGTTGGAAGATATAGGGTTGCTATAATTTGTGGTAAATCAAATAGTCCCACCTCAAGATGCCCAACAGTTGATTCAGCATAACAAGAATGACATCAAGGCCAGGAGGATTGTTCTTGAGGGGGTCAAAGACCATATTATCCCTCATCTCCATGGGAAGAAGATAACTTATGAGATGTAGAAAGCCATCTTAGATCTATATCAGGGTTCCAATGATGCCAAGAAGCTTGCTCTGAAGGACAAGCTAAGAAATATTTAGATGAGCAAAGGAGAGCCCATCATTACATATCTTTCCAAGTTCACCCAGGTTCAGAATGAGCTCGTTGGAGTGGGTGATACTGTAGCAAACAATGACCTTGTCAGTCTTGCGCATCTGGGACTTCATAAGTCTTGGGAGAATTCCAGGATGCAGTCAGTGGCAGAGGGAACATTCCTAGTTGGGAAAGGCTGTGGTCAAACTACGTCCAAGAAGAAATTCGGAGAGGAATGAGAGTTGGGAGATTAGCAAAGACAGAGGATGAGGAGAAATTTTCCTTTTCAGGCAAATGGCAACAAAGCCAAGGGCAAGAAGGGTCAAGGAAAGGTCGAGTCCAGTCAGAAGGGCGATAAGAAGAAGAAAGATCTGAGCAAGATCAAATGCTTCCATTGCCACAAGTTCGCGCACTATGCCACTAAGTGTCCTAATCGGAAGAAGGGGTCTAGTAAGGATCAAGTGGCTGCATCAACTGAGGTAGATGGGTTTTCTTCTTAGTTCGAGAATGATTTCTCATTGATAGCTTGCATGGCAAGTTCAGTAGGCAACAATGTATGATACATTGATTATGGAGCATCCTTCCATATGACATGGAACTTGGAGTATTTTAGCTAGTTGAAGGAGAAGGACATGCAAGTTCATATTGAGTTAGGAGATGATGGCAAGTACATGACTAGGGGTGTTGTTACTGTTAGTTTTGAGAGGGATTTTGGTAGCTCTCTCCATCTTAGGGATGTCCTCTATGTTCCAGGCCTGAAGAAGAACCTTGTTTCAGTGGCTACCCTAGAGGACAAGGGTTATTATGTCATCTTCAACAAAGGTAAGGCTTACCTCAAGCACTTAGCTCCAGGATCATTGAAGCAGATTGGTGTGATGATGAAGAATCTCTATAGGTTGCGGGTTGAGACTTCCACAACCTTGAGCAGCAAGGTAGGAAGTGTGCAGAGTAGAGATGTGGGAGAAATTTGGCACAATCGCATGGGACACTTGCATCATGGAGCATTGAAGATCCTTTAGCAAATAGCCACATGACTACCACAGTGAGTGTTTGATCAACATGATGTGTGCAAAGGGTGTACACTTGGCAAATATGTCAAGTCATCTTTTTAGGGCCGAGACAATAGAGCCAAAGGGATTTTGGAGCTAGTACATTCAGACATATGTGGGTCCTTCTCTTTTCCATCTCTCATGAGACACAGGTACTATGTCACTTTCATAGATGATTATTCTCGGAAAACATGGATCTTCTTTATGAAGAAGAAGGAGGAGGTCTTCTCCAAGTTCATGGAGTTTAAGGCCATGGTAGAAAACTTGATCGTGAAGAAGATCAAAACATTGAGGAGTGACAATGGAAGGGAATATGTCTACAGTGCTTTCAGGGTCGTGTGTGCCAAGGAGGGCAGTAGGAGAGAGCTTACAACAACCCATAACTCTCAGCATAATGGGGTTGCTGAGAGGAAGAACCACAACATAGTTGGAGTGTCCAAGGTCATGTTGCATGACTAAGGGCTACCCATGTTCTTGTTGGTAGAGGCATGCAACATCACAATATTTCTGCAGAACAGGAGTCCACACAGAGTGCTTGGACGAGTTACACCAGAGGAGCCTTTCACATGCAAGAACCCTGATGTTTCTCACTTCCGCATCTTTGGCACAAAAGTTTACTACCATGTGGCCAAAGAGAGCAGGAAGAAGTTGCAACCCACAACTAAAAATGGAATTTTCGTGGGTTACAACGAGACATCTCAGGTGTACAGGGTGTACCTACCATCACTGGAGAAGACAATTATTATGTGGGACATGAGGTTTGAGGAGGATAAAGCTCTGAGGGAGTCCTTAGAGCGAGAGCAAGTTGGAGTACTTGAGGAGGAGCTACTTGCTCCCAAGTAGGAGCCTCAGCCATGATTACAGATTGAGTCTCAGCCAGGTGGCAACAGGGCTGCACAACAGGATGACTAGGTGTCATTGCAGGATGAGGAGAGACCAAGATGAGTGGAGGCAACCACTCAGTCAGTTACTCCCAACACAGAGAGGAAGAGAGCCAAGTGGGCCGAGAAGTTGATTCAAGAGGCTTAGGAGTGAGTTGAGACTCCTAGCTCTATGTTCAGGCAGAGCAAGCAACCACAGAGGAACATCGGGTACATGGCATTGATGATTGAGTTGTTGGACACATAGCCTTCTTGTTATGAGGAGGCAACCTCTCAGTAGGTTTGGAGGGATGCCATGGTGGAGGAATATTCCTCCATCATGAAGAACGATGTTGGGAGATTGTGCCACGGCCAAAGGGAAAATCAGTAGTAGGCTCATGCTGGGTGTACAAGGCAAAGCATGGAGCAAATGGGAGTGTGGAGAAGTACAAGGCCATGTTTGTGGCCAAGGGCTTTTCACTAGTTGAGGGCATCGACTATTTGCTCCAGTGGCACGTTCTTCATCCATCAAGACGATTTTGGCTCTTGAAGCTCAGATGTAGTGGAAGATCCAGTAGATGGACATGGAGACAACATTCCTCAATGGGGTGCTTGAGGAGGAGATATATATGTGGAGCAGCTAGAGAGGTTTGAGACTTTCAGCATAGACACTCATGCGTGTTCGCTGAAGAGAGCTCTTTATGGGCTCAAGCAGGCTCTGAGAACATGATACACTCACATTGATAGCTACCGTCTGGGGTTGGGCTTCACTAACAGTGAGGCAGATGCCAACCTGTACTACATCACGATTGGAGGGCTTCCGCTCATTCTAGTGCTTTATGTTGACGATCTTACATTGATTGGAGCAGATAGCTTGATCCAAGATTTTAAGGCGGATCTTCTTAGAAAGTTTGAATTGAAGGATATGTTGGAATTCAAAGCATGAAGATCACAAAACACAAAGAACACAAGATATGGGCTCGACGTCAAGGAAAAAGCCCCACAACTTGTGGAAAACCCGAACAATCCTCTTCTTATAGAATGATAGAATCATATCAAAATGAGACCTCCAAGACCTAAAGACCAAGATCTCCTCCAATCACCAAGTTAGTCCTCCAAAAACTTTCTTCAATCAAGTCAATGTTCACCAATCAAAGATGGTCAATCTGCTCCAAGTCAAGAATTTCGGTTTTGCAATTTCAGGTCTGCAACCCGTCCTTCAATCTTCAGCCTTGCAACAGCTGCAGAAACTGTAGCCTTCTTACATGTGTGAGCAAAACAATCTAAAATTCATGTAATCTTCTTCTTCCTTGGATTTCTCTTCCTTCTATGCCCTTTGCACCTTCTTTATTCTTGTCTTGTGCACAGATTGAGCAAGCTTGTTCTATCTCAAATGAGGACGAGGTTTCATCTATATATAGTCATCCAAGAGAGTGATTAGGTGCCCCAACCGGGTCGGCTCGACTAAACTTCCCTCTAGCATAGATAAGACTGCTCCATTATTTCTGCTCTTAGGGACTTCTAGACCTGCCCTCCTATCAGTGATTTGTACCATTAAATCATTGAACTAGGGTTACAAGAATTTGCCCAATAACCATCTCCTTACTACTCATAGGATGACAAAATCTAAGGCTTCTTGTTAATTGCCCATATACCACTGAATGACCTCCTACATCCAATGTACTTAGGGATTCATCAATCTACCTTCTTACCAAAACCAAGCCTACAACTTGATCACTGTACTAGAGCTCAATATCCACTAGCCCTCTTGACTGATTCTTGTTCCTCAAAATATCAGTCCTTAGGGCATATAACCAACTGCCTCCTAATAGTGGCTTTTATCCCTCAAACATCACTGCACTCGGGCAACAACAAATTGTTGTGCAAACTTCTATGAACAAACGACTTTACATCACCTTCAGTACTTCATGATAGCCATCCAATCATGACCACTTCACCCTACCTTTGTCCATACTTGAAAGTATTTTTGTCTCCTCACTTGGATCTAATTTCCCACAAACCTATACGCTCAATTTGATGCACAATGTTCCTCAAAACAAGGATGATCCAACTCATGCAGGGTCTCAGTCCTCTCGACTTGCACGCAAAAACATCACCAAGTTTTTAGGGTAGACTTTTAGAGTTGAATTAGGTTGACTATTCATGTACCAAAGCAGCCCTAAGCTAGGGCATCATACTATTGTCCCTAAATCTTTAGAACAACTCTCCATCACCGATTAATCAATCAACATGAAGAATCAAATCAACATACTTTTTTTCAGATGACTGCTCTGAAAAAGTATGTTGATTTGATTCTCCAAGAGAGCAAATAGGTGCCCCATTAGGGCCGATTTAACATGTAGGGCCGATGTGGGCTTGGAGGACAAAATTACTTTTCTAGAATTAAAAATAATTTTCTTTCTTGTTACAAAATGCCCAAGTGGGTCTTTTACATATGACAAAGATTCTTTTGACTCATTAAACCCTAGGAGCATGAAGAGCATGCTTGACCTAGACTTGAGCATGAAACCCATGCTTAAATGAAATTATTTTTCTTCTTTTACATGAAATACAAATTGATACAAATACAAAGATAATTATGAAGACCAAGCCTGGTTACATTTCCAACAGGTTATAAGGATTATGCACTATTTCCTATGGATGGAGGTATGGCAGGGTGATGGGGATGTCTTAGGGTAGGGGAAGTACACTACAAAGATCCCCATGAGGTTTCATATGTAGGATTGTAGGCCCATGACCAGGCCTCTAGTCACAACTTGGAGGAAGGTGAATACTAGCAAAGTAGAGTGAGTAAATGCTACGTTGTATCAACAACTCATTGGGTCATTGGTGTACTTAGTCAAAACATGTCTTAATATTTGTTTTGCAATGAACCAGTTGAGTCAGTTCATGATGGATCTGACCAGAGTTCACTGGGTTGCTGTGAAACATGTTTTGAGGTATCTTAGAGGCACAACATATTATGGATTATGCTACAAACAAGTTGATGGAAAGAGGCTTGAGGGCTTCATAGATGCAGATTGGGCAAGGAGCTCCATAGATTAGAAGAGTGCTTCAGGTTGTTTCTTCAGCATTGGGTCAACAGTTGTTTCCTGGTTTAGCAGGCAACAAGATTAGTTGCACTCAATTCAACAGAGGTCGAATACATGGTTGCTAGTTTAAAAGCGTGTGAGGCTATCTGGATGAGGAAGTTGCTTGTGGGACTTTTTTGGCAGGGGATGGAGCCTATTGTGGCTATGACAATCAAAGTTGCATTAAGTTCTTTGAGAATCCAATGTTTCATGATCGCTCCAAGCTTATCGAGATCAGGTATCATCATCTCAGGATCTGTGTACAGAATGGGATAATGAAGCTACTGTACATTCTAACAGAGGAGGAGACAACAAATATCTTAACCAAGGCATTGGCAATAAGCAGTTTTATCTATTTCAGAGATAGGTTGGGAGTTGTATAGAATCCCTTCCTTGCTAAGAGGCCGCGTTGAAAATGTAGCGAGTGAAGGTCTTTTGCCTTGTGCCTTAGCTAGTGAAGACCTCAATTTGCCTTTCTCTAGCATGAGTGCGAGCTCATGAAATAGACTTCAATTACAATGAGTTTATTTCTAGTTTACTGGAATGGTCATCTAGATTGCATGCGTAGAGTTGGAGCTTCAATTATGTGGAGTTTTCTTCAGTTTGACTACAGAACGAGGTGGCAATTACAAGTTCAGTTAGAATGAATTAGTCTTCAACATTGATTGGAGAGAGAACGAGTTAAGATTCGAATTGTTGATTGGAGAGAGGACGAGTAGAACCCTCAGTTAGCTCACAATTAGAACTCAAACTTCTAAATTCGACGGGGCCTTCTTGGATGCTCAAATTGGGTCTGTAAAGAGGAGGATGAAGGCACATGATCATCATATTCTTGTGAGATCATTCTTTGTGTGTGTGTGTGTGTAGATTTGAGGAGCTTGTGTGCTAGAAAATAGGAGGCCACAAGTGCACAAATAAATAGGGGATTTGCGTTAGGAAATACGAGCTCCCTTGTGCGCGAGGAAATAAGAGGAAGTGCACAAGGAAATAAGAGGAGGCATTAGGGGATTTGCAGGGCAAGTCAAGGCTAGTTTAGCACGAAAACAAGTGTGTTCTTAGAGAGACAAATTGCTTTGTAATAGATCCAATTGTTGAAGCACTATCAATAAAATACCACAACACAGAAAGCAAATTTGCCCTTTTGGGTTTCTTAGGTAAGCAAGCGTGTCAATTTGTGTGATTGCGTTTTTATCTCTCGATTATTTTCCATTGCTTATAAATTTGTAAGAAACTTTGTATCTTGGTGAAAGTAAATTTGGTTTTAGATTTCAGTTTCCTTATTTTCAGTAATTCATCTAAGTAGTTGCAAAGTTTCAAGAGAAAATTGACTTCCATTACTTTTCCTTGTACTAGTATCTTTACAATTGTTATTGTTTGTCTTGTATTGAGATTATATGATGCAAATATGATCCTTTTATATATGCTACTATAATAAAAAGATATTAGGGTTACTTATTCTTGTGTAATGGTGATGTGTGATTCGTTTGGTTGTGTCTTTGTCCCCCTTCTTTCTATATTCTGCAATTGTTTCCACACTAAAAACTCAAACTCTATCATGAATCTACTACTATATAAGGCATAAATGCTATATTTCGAGTTTACTATTTCATGCCATAGATGTATGAATCCTTCATGCCATAATTGTTGCCATTTTTGGAGAATGCTGAAAATTAATTTTTGAATTTTCTTTCTTTAAATTAACTGGAAGTTCAACTGGTATTCTTCTCATTTTTAGGAATAAATTTATGAGCCACGCCATCTCTTCTCCACTAGATGGGTATTGAACTAGGCTATTACTGGAGATATCTACAAATTGAACATAGGTCATTTGAATCTCATCCCCGATGAGCCTTGGCTCAAAGATGTCTTTCTATCGAGAGAACTTTTTGGAGCTATGTGATGGCATGATCATTCACCCCCCTTCTACATGCAAACATTGGATGCACTCGCTTACGATGTCCTTGGGACAATTCCAAGTCAACTCCCATAGAATTTGGATAGAGACAAATGACCATATGCCACTATTTGATAGGATCTGCTGGTGTGTCACCTTACGGAGTCAGAGACCGAGATGTACCTCATTTTTCAGTGCCCCCTATACTATTAGATCATACGATGCTATCATTGCCTCTATAGGGATTCAATAGGCTCCCTTACAACTCTCTTCCCATTTTAGGATTAGAAATGCTTAGCCCTCTTCATCAAAGAGATGTTCAACCATAGATTATTTCCTGTGCACCATGCCCCACCCTAGGATGACCAATCCGATTACCTCACACTTCCATATTTATCTATTAGATCAGACCAACAAACAATAGGTAGAATTCTGGAGCGCATCAAATAACAGGATGGTGAGACATCAACCTTCCTCTCTGGTAGACCACCCGATACTATTGAGACATGTTCGTAGGTCCTCAGAGCACTAGCTAAATCAACTCCAGATGGATCCAACGTAGAGCACTCCTTGCCTGTTAGACTACCTCCTAAATCCAGAGGAGTAACCAGAGATCCATTGTTGTTTCCTTCTTTTGATCTCGAAAGTTAGGAGTATCCCTCACTCGTACAACCCCCCACCCCCCCAGATTGTGTACCTAGACTCCTCAATGGTTCTAGAAGACTCTGATAGCAAGTCAGTGCCAAGTTCACCCCCCTCGCCCTCGACCATAAGACTTAGGAGACCTTGACATCATCAGCCCCATTGTCCAATCTCCCTCTCTCACTTTCTATCTTGATAAGTTATTGGGTTGGGTTGTCCACCTTTCCAGTCTTGGACAAGCTCAAGTAGTGATTTGTATCACCGTTCCTTTGTTAGGGTTTTATACATATCTTTTTATGGTACACTTATGTAGGTTTCTTTCTTTGTAGTATTTTTTGGCATTTTCTAGCAGTTGCGTTGGCACTCCCACATGTTGGAAAAACAAAGTATTTGTAGATTAGAGTTGACTTTCCTTACTTGATAATTACTTGTGAAATTAGTTGGCCTATTATTAATTTTATTTCTTCTTCATCAAGCAATTACCAAAACAATGAAGATCACAAAGATATAGGCTCCAAGCCAGGCCAAGACACCTCCAAGGGGAAAACCCAAAAAGAATACATCTTTTCTTATAGAATCAAAACAAAATGAGACCTCCAAGACCCAAAGACCAAAGTCAAGATTCCTTCCAAGCACAAAGTCAACCCTCCAATAAGATCTCTTCCAAACAAGTCAAAGTCTCTGTCAGGCCAGGCAGTAACTCCATTAGGCAAAAATGATTCGTGTGTTCTATTCCATCAGGTAGGTCTTCATTATATACACGAGGAAGAGACTGTTCAGTTCGTCTCCCAATGACTGTTCATATTTCCTATTTATCTATTTACATAAATTCACCCAATCACAAGGATTAGGTGTCAACATATCCCCCCTTAATCTGAAGGGATGTTGGTGAGTCCAAGCATCATTCTGAATCGTTCAAGCTTTTCTCTTCCAAGCGCTTTGGTGAAGATGTCTGCAATTTGCTCATTTGTGGAACAATGACGGAGATGGATTGTTTTGGCCTCAACATGATGTCGAATCAGATGATATTTAGTATTGATGTGCTTTGTTCGATCATGGAACTTTGGGTTCTTGGCCAACTTTGTTGCAGAGGTATTGTCAATCATGAGTGGAGTTGATTGTACTTGTTTTACTTGCAAATGTTCAAGAATTTTCCTGAGCCACACAATTTCTTTTGTTGCTTCAGCTGTTGCCACGTATTCTGCTTCTGTTGTGGAATCCGCTGGAACTGATTGTTTGCGTGATCTCCAGGAGACAGCTCCTGATCCAAGACTCGTAGCATATCCTGAAGTTGATACCCCAGTTTCTTTGTCTCCATCGAAGTCTGAATCAGAGTATACAATCAAGTTGAAGTCGTCCACTTGTGTATACTTGATTCCAAAGTCTTGAGTTCCCTTCAAGTACCTTAGAACTCTTTTCGCAGCAAACCAATGTCCCTCATAAGGCTTTTGCATAAACCTGGAGAGAATTCCAACAACAAACGAAATCTCTGGTCTAGTAGTAGTTAGGTAGTTGAGATTTCCTACAAGCTGTCTATACTTTGTTACATCTTCAAATTCTTTTAGTAGATGTGAGATTTAAGTTTTGTTCCATTGGAGTAGTAAGAGGATTGCGCTCTGTCATGCCAAACCTGTTCAATAGATCTCCAATGTATTTCTTTTGAGAAAGAAATGTTGGGTTACTTCAATGCCAAGATAGTAATGAACATAGCCCAAATCAGTCATTTCAAAACTTTTTTCCTAATTCTTTCTTTATGGATGCAATATAACTTTCATTGTTCCCTGTCATTAAAAGATCATCTACATATACCACAAGATATACAACTGTTTTGCAACTTTCTTGACAAATAAAGTTGCATCATCAAGATCAAAATGATTGAAGTTGAGTTTCAGAAGATGCTCAGTTAGCTTTTCATACCAGGCTCGTGGTGCTTGTTTGAGGCCATACAAGGACTTCACAAGTTTGCATACTTTATGTTCATGTCCTTTCACAGCAAATCCTTCAGGCTGGGACATAAAAACATTCTCTTTTAGATCTCCATTCAAGAAAGCAGTTTTTACATCCATTTGATGGACTTTCCAACCGTTTTGAGCTGCTAGTGCAAAGAGTGTCCGGATGGTAGCCCATTTGCTGTGGGGGCAAAAGTCTCCTCATAATCGACCCCTTCCTTCTGTGCAAAACCTTTTGCCACAAGCTTAGCTTTGTGCTTGTCAAGTGAGCCATTAGCTTTATATTTGTTCTTGTAGACCCACTTGCAGCCAATTGGTTTGGTTCCTAATGGAGGATCAACCAGCTTCCAAGTGTCGTTCTTTATGAGGGCATCATACTCCTCTTGCATCGCTTATTTCCATTCATCATGAGAAGCAGCTTCTTTGAAGGAAGTTGGTTCAAAATCTGTAGACAAGTTTAATTCACAATCATAAGAAACACCCATATCAACAGGTGAATTAGAGTCATCTACATCACCTCTATTTTGCCGGTTTGAATTTCTAGTTCCTGTCTTTCCAACTTCATTAGGATGTACATTTTCAAGTGTCTTTGTCAGCCACTTTGGGGGACCTTTCCCAGATGGTCCAAGCTGCTCCGTTGATTGAGTTGGGACTGAATCAAGATTGAGTCTCCCAATTCTCTCAATTACATCACTTAAAAGCATCATCCGTTGTTGGAGTTTCATGTGGGGGAGAGTGTTCTTCAGAAGAAGATTCCACATGTTGATCTAGTATAGGAATCCCCCCTTCAAGATGTGGAATCTGATTATCAAATTCTTGAAATGATTTTGCTTTTGCGAATCTATCCAAGCAATCAATTTGCCGCTCAACAACATTGTCAGTTTTGGATGATTTAAGAAAAATTACATCTCTAGATAGAACAAACTTTTTATTTACTTCATCATAGAGATGGTATGCTCTGGAGGTGTTTGAATATCCCAGAAAGATACGCTTACGACTTCTAGCACCAAGTTTGTTTCTATGTACCTTTGGTATCAAGGCATAACAGGTGGAACCAAAGAGCCCGAGATGCTTTATCGAAGGAACATGTCCATACCACATTTCAAATGGAGTCTTGTTTCTTATAGCATTAGATGGACCCCTATTCTTTATATATGCAACACATAGAATAGCTTCAACCCAAAACATTATCTTTACATTTTTGAAGAAGAGCATGGATCGTACCATATTTAAGATTGTCCTATTCATTCTTTCAGCTACACCATTCTGTTGGGGATTATAAGGCACAATTGTCTGATGTTTGATCCCATGTTGGCGAAGATAGTTTTCAAATTCATTTGATGTGTATTCTTTTCCATTATCAGTGCGAATAGACCCAATA
>APFE030147673.1:134674-145266 GCA_000404065.3 Pinus taeda
GCAGGATGTGTTTCTTTATGAGCAAGGCACACAGTCTCTTCAGAAGATTCAGGAGCTGTCTTCTTTCCAAAAGCTTTCTCTCTTTCAACAAACTTTTTCACAAGAGAGTCAAAGGTTATATCTTTGAGATTTCCATTTGCTTGCAATGACTCAAGATAATTGGAGTAAGTAGGATCAAGTGCCTTGAGAAAAGCAATAAGAGGAATATCCAATTCGACTTTAGTGGATTTGATATCATGCATTATAGACTTTATTTCAGATGCAAAAGCAAGAGGATCATTATTTTGCAGTTCAAGAGTGAAGAGTTTAATCACGAGTTGAACAACTTCGAGTGCAGAATGTGAGTCATAGAGTTCTTTCAGCTTTTGTAAGGCTTCAAAGGCAGTTGAATATGACAAAATATGGTGACTCACCTCTTCATTTACAGATGCTGTGATTAATGCATAAGCTTTGCTGTTCTTGTTTTCCCAAATGACGAGCTCTTTGTCTGAGGTAGGCTATACTGGTTCATTGTCTCCGTCTCTGACACACACTCCTTTCCACAACTCATTGAAATGAGGGTGTGTTTTATCATCCGGGACCATTCAGGATAGTTCTCCTTGCCAGTGAGAACTATTCCCACCATGAATATGATTGAATGCATTCTGTAACAAACACTTCTGCTGCAAAATTTTACTCCTAATAGAAAAAATATACATTTGATATGATGGGACAACAAATTCAAATATCAATTTGCATTCATCTGCACAATGTTAAAGTATAGAATATGGCAGTATACTAAGTCCAAAAAATACCCTTAACAGCATAAAGCACTGCGTCCACTAAAAAGCTGAAGAACGTAGTCTAGACGTATTTGGACTCTCAATATTACATATATGAACAAATGGCCTGCCGCCTTTTCTTGCTTGATTTAGAATTACTAGGTTTGGATGGGATACCAATAAGTATATAAACCCCACAACAATTGTAAGGACGAACGTTTAAATATTTGTATGCCCACGTTTCCTCATGAAGAATTTAGAATTGCCAACTTTAAACTCAGGCGCATTACTTAATACAGAACCAGAGTCAACAGAGTTAAAAAGTACGAAGTCTTCATGTGAACAAAAGAGAATTCTAATCTGTAGACAAGTTCAATACCATATAGACTATCAACGCATGTGATTCATATGGCATTCAATATGGGTATTTAGTATGCTATGTCAAACCAACACAGATACCATATAAAACTCGAACGCAAGAGAACAAACCATATATGCACATACCAGTGCTCAAATTAATTATAGTAGACGCGCCACCATACATGGTCGCAACACTTAAACCAGCTGCAACGCACACCATACGACTCTCTGTAATCGACCATTCAATGCATCGCATTAAAAAAAAAGGAACTTGCAACATTTACAACCATACACACAACTTGCAGGCCTCTCCACACATCGCACTTAAACAATGCTCAACGGAGGTTCCAACGTACGCAGTAATAATTATTTTGTAATTCTTTCAAGAATCGAAACCAACATAGCTTCATACACAAGGGACCAATGCTTGTGACAATGGAATTTCGGCATGGTCTGTAGCTCCGGCCCTTCAAAATTTTTTTAATGCACATGTACAGCATGGACAGCACTGGACAATGGAACCAACATAGCTTCATACACAAGGGACCAATGCTTGTGACAATGGAATTTCGGCATGGTCTGTAGCTCCGGCCCTTCAAAATTTTTTTAATACACATGTACAGCATGGACAGCACTGGACAGTGGGGCAGTATGGACATCGCTTTTTTTTTTTATGAAACGTTTAAAACAACGTTTAGACCTGGTAGCAATGTTCAAGTGACAGCGTGGAGTAGGCTGCCAACATTTATGAACAGGCAGCATTTTTTGAATGGAGAGCAGAGGAGTAGTGGAGCAGAATAGGGAGTTACAAAGGGTATAAAAGCTAAAAAAAAGGAGCTGGCTCTAATACCATGTCAGGCCAGGCAGTAACTCCATTAGGTAAAAATGATTCGTGTGTTCTATTCCATCAGGTAGGTCTTCATTATATACATGAGGGAGAGACTGTTCAGTTCGTCTCTCGATGACTGTTCATATTTCCTTTTTATCTATTTACATAAATTCACCCAATCACAAGGATTAGGTGTCAACAGTCTCCCAAAGTCAATGAAGGTCAAACTCTCCAAAATCTGCCCTAGTCAAAGTTTCAGTCCTGCAACTTTAGGTCTGCAATTCGACCTGCAACTTTTGGCCCCCAGTGACTGCATACACCTTATATTTTCTTGCATGTGTGAACATAAATGGGTCGAAAAGACAAATCTTCTTCTTCTTCCTTGACTTTCGCTCTTGAAATGCCTTCTTGTGTTGCTTTAGATCGAACTTGTGAAGTGTCTTTCAAATGAGCCGAAGTCTCTTCTATATATACACTTTTCAAGAGGTCAAATAGGCCTCTTCTAGGCTGACTTCTCCTTGGTAGGGCCGAATTGGTCTTTGAGGACAAATTGACTTTCTAGACTAAAAAATAGTGATTTTCTTTTAAATCCAAATAGGACTACAATACATGACAAAAATTCTTCTTTGAGTCAACAAGCCCTAGAAGCATGAAGAACATGCTTTGACCTAGACTTTGAGCATGAAACTCATGCTTGAATAAATAAAAATCGTTTTTCTCTTCTTATATAAATTATGCAATGTCATGATTACAAAAGTCATTATGAACACCGAATCTAGTTGCATTCTCTAACACCATATTGTGTTCATACCGGGCATACTCTTTAGTCCCATTGACCTACTTTTGTGGTCATTTGTTGGACATTAATAAAATTATCTTGGCTTATCTAAATGTATCCAACTTCGAATGGAGTATGTTGGCCTTATGATCTATCTTTTTTGTCCAACATGTTTCATCTATTGTTGATATTTTTGGATGTCCAACATGCATTTGTATGCCAATCTTTGTTCATTGTGCCAAGAAGCGCTCTCCAGCCCAGTATGGTAGAAATATTGTAACGTACTGTAATGTAAATATTTTAACTCTGTCAAAATAAAATAAAAATAACAACATAAAAATAAAATAATAATAAAAATCAAAATGACTAATGGTATTCATGTGGAATATAGCCCAGCCTAGATACATCTTAACTTTGGATTTACCAAATGTCGAGAGGGATCAATTCTCTTGACATGCAAACCTCTTTAAGAGTGAAAAGAGTTTTGATGCCTCTCGGAGCTTGGTAGATTTGGAATTAATATGGATCTAGGCTGGTTAGATTCTTCAACAAATCAAGTTATTGGAAGGTGACATTGGACAGTTGTATTTTGGAAAAGCTCTATTCATATTGTCTCATCATTTTTTGAAATAAAAAGAAAATTTCTATATAGTTCTTCTCGAATCTCAATTAAAATTTATTACTATATCGACATATTTTGTTCTCTTATTGTGTTTTGTGGAACTGCTATTATTATTTAGACTGCAATTTTTGCTAGGAGATTTGTACATGTTGATTTACATTTTGCTATTAGATTCATGTGTTTGGCAATGTATGTTTTTGGAGCAGCATAAAGAGTCAGGTGGTGATCTTTTCCATTGTTATCTTAATACAATTTATTTTATATGCAGCACATTTTTGGGGCTTGTATCAGCATTGACAGGATGTAACAGGTTAGTTCTTTCTGTAATTCAACTCGGAGTTATTTTGAGAATTTTATAAGAGAGAGAGCAGAAATTATTTTGAAAATGAATCCTTTTCCTAATCAGTTCTTTATATTTGACTCATTCACAAGAGTCTTAAATGTCTGACACAATACAAGTAGTTGTTGATAACAAAGGCACTCTCCATCCTTTTTATAGACTAAGGTGAGGGAGGCCAATAACGAAACATGAACTAAGTCCACAAATAGCCCTAGCCAAAGTCACCAAAGAAAGTCCCAAATGGAGTGTTCTTCAAATTAAGGTGTTCACATGTCATACAGTACTCTAGGGTTTGTCGAACGCTCAAAGTGCTATTCCCTCGTGGCTTCTTGCCCACATGTCAAACACTCCACCTATAAGATGCTGCACCCTCCAACCAATAGATTCTCAGCTTAAGCATTCCTCCTCAAACTGTGTGTAATGTGGTTATGTGCCAAGTGCCCATCCTCATCAACAAATGTGCCCTTGTAGAAGAGACCAATATGCCAATGCCTACTACCATTTCAATAAGTGTGCCTCTGTGGTATCCATCCCAAAGTTAACAGACACCCAATCTAAGCTTTCCAAATATAGGTTAAAAATAAGCAAAGGGCCTATAGGAGACCACAAGCCCCTCAAATCCCATGAAGCACTCTTCTAGGTAGGTGAAAGCACTTTTGGAGCAACCAAAAAATATCAACATTAATATTAGAACATAGACATGAGATCTTGCATCAATGATTGTAAGTTTCGATTTAGGTACCTGGATGTTCTAATATCAATGTCAACAACACAAGGAGCTAGCTTAGTATAATGATTATATAGTGTAATAAAATAATAGTTTAAAAGCTTCAAGTCAGGAACTTTATGTTATGTTATAATTTGTGGCTCAAAAATTAAGTAGGTCATGCATGTTTGCGCCGAGAGGCGCTCTCTAGCCCAATATGGTAGAGATGTTGTAACGTAATGTAATATAATGTCCTGTAAACATTTTGACCTGGTCAAAATAAATAAAATAAAAATAACCCTATGTTAAAATAAAAATAACTTTAAACTAAAATAGTAAGATAAACTTAACTTGGTCAAGTTACTGGTGGTTTTTGAGCTCCAGGTTTATGAGAACGCATGGTATTGACACATGGTATTCATGTGGAATATTGTCTATTTGAAGGAGGGAATTAAACCAGCCTATATCCATCTTAACTCTGGATCTACCAAGCGCTGAAAGGGATCAAAGCTCTTGAGATGCAAGCCTTTTTTATAGTGAAAAAAGATTTGATCCCTCTCGGTGCTTGGTAGATCTGGAATTAAGATGGATCTAGGCTGGTTAATAATTAGGATGTGGAGGCCACTTAATGTATCTCTGCCACCTAAAACTTACTAATGTCTATCTACTGATTTTCATATGGGGAATAATAATAGCCCCTGCTCCTTTTCTTGCTTTTTTTTCTTCCAACATTACTTGATCATGCTCTTTTTACACATTTCTCATGTATTGGACAATTTAGCCTACTTTATGTTTTCAGAGTAGCCTTAGTTTCATACTGATTATTGTACTTTTTCCTTTCACTGCACATTAATATATTTATTTTATCATATCTTGCTTCTCTGTGCCAATATTCTGCATGGAATGTGTTACGTACAAATTTAAAAAAAATGAAGGCCTGAGTTATTCATTCTATCACTGCTATTATGGTTGTTGATTTGGACGTGATGTTCCCTTTTGGAGTTTGCCTGCAATCTTGATCAAATTAACTGAATAGTTAGCCAAAAATACATACGATAGAAAGACATGCATGTGCATGATATACATGACCTAAATACACATGCTAAAAATACATTCTGCAAAAAAAGATCACAGCTAAAAATAGCCAACGTTTGAAATTAGTAATCATTGATCCTAAAAATAGCGTCATCTTCTAAAGAGTGACTATGTCTAATAAGATAAATCTGTTCCACAGCCCCAAGGCTTAGCTTAATCAGTTGAACCATCTGCCCAAGACATGTTGCCAATAGGAAGGCGATAGTTCGCAGGTTCAAGTCTGGTTGAGTCCCTCAGGGTGAGCAGTTACTATTGTGGCTGGCGTTGAGCTGCCTTCCATCCGGATATTCTGGGGAAGAGGGGGGGATCCCATGAGACTTTCCTTGGAGAGAGAGAGGAAAAAAAAAGGAAGAGAAACTCGTTCGAAACATAAGCATAGTATTTAGTTTTGTAAATTCCATTTGTCTAATAACTTGTCATAATTTTGAAATTCAGAATTCTTGAGACTCGTTGAAATATAATATGCAGCTTTGAGGAAGCCCTTAATCTTGCTACACGAGGAGACTCAACACAGATCGATATGCTAGTTGGGGATATTTATGGTTAGTTTGGTATTGGTTCATGTCTTTCTATATATTTTTTTGTTTATCTTCATTTTTCTTTCTTAAGATATTATGATTTGCAAGATGTCCATAGAAGTAAGATAAATTTCTCAGATTTCCACATCTGGGATTATTATTACAATCTATCTATTTGTCTAATTTCGGTTTTCCTGGATATTAAAGGTTAAAGAGGTAAATGTGGGAAATTATTTCAGGTGGTGATTATACAGAGATGGGTCTAGCAGCAACCACAGTGGCCAGCTCATTTGGGAAGGTCTCTCTCTCTCTCTCTCTCTCTCTCTCTCTTGTGTGCGCGCACGTGCAAACACTCACACACACATACCCTTTCTCTCTCATTACACACAAGCACACTTATATAATTGAGAACTTCTGGGGCTTGTTTTGCTACAGGAAATGTGTTCTGAAATTTTTTCTGTATTGGGAGATTCTAGTTCTGCAAAACAATCTTTCTTTAATCTTTATAAATTAAGCATTGGTGTGCCCCACAATTCAGAAACTGAAAAAGGGAAAAATTTAATAAAACAGTAAAAGAGCCAATGCTTAAAATACTGCCAATTCTTGTGTCTGCAGGCACAATATATAAATAATTTATTTCTTATTGCTTTAGTTAAAAGGGGTGGTCCTTACCTTAATGTAGTGAGTAAAGGGTTTTTTCTGCGAATAAGAGTACTTCAAATTCATATTCATCTCAAAACAGGTTTACATAGATCGCTTGAACATCAAGTTCATAAACTCCAAACCAGTGTCACATGGTTCGGGTTCGAGTTCGGGTTCGACAATGGTTGGGTTCGGTTTGAGTTCGAATTTTTTGATGAGGTTCGCTATTAGGTTCGTCTATATATATAAACATATATTAATTTAGAATGAATTATAGGATAAAATAGTAACAAATCAACATCAATAAACATAAAATATGCCATCACAAACTTGGAAACTGCAAGGATAAAATACAAGCTTGAGTTGTGACATGAAGTTATGAGTTTTGATCTATGGACTTGGTCATTGGCTATGAGGATCGATGAGGTTCGTCGAGCCTAAAAACCTTTTTGAGGTTCGCCAAAATTTGAACCTCAAGGTTAAAGTTCGACAAACCTTGTGACATAGCTCCAAACTGACCAGCTTCTCCAACAGACACGATTCTAGAACCACCAAAACGCCATTGCAACAATAACAAGGTCCCAATTTAACAGTACCTAAAGATTTGCAACAGGAGATTAGGCTTCTCATAAAATGAGACAAATTCAGAGAAAGACCGCGCATAAACTGAAAACAAATGCGCTTCAGTACTAATTGTCTTGAAGACCAGAACAAATGAGAGTTCTGAGCCCAGAAGAGACGAGAGCTCCGAATCCAGCGCATCCTTTGACAGAGAATAAAATGAGTGCCCTGATCTTTGAGAGTGACCATTACACGAAATCTCGACTTCCCTCCAGCATCAAAAGAGAAACCAAATACTCAGAAGCAGACATACCTGTTCATTCCAAAACAAGCCAAGCTGAAAGCATTGCATGAAGGGCTTCAATTGGAAAAATGCAAATTACAGGTGCGAAACTCCCAGAGTCATTAAAAGCAGAGACATCAACCACCAACAAAAGACCAGGTAAACATTATATCTGCACCAAAAATGGAAAACCTCCACCTCCAGAGCAAGTACAGCGAAACCAAAATAGAGCCACTCCAGATACTCTTACCACCATTGATCAGACTATGAAGAGTTGTACAAAACATGATTTCCACAATTGAATTTAACAGAACATGCCGAGACAAGAGAACTCACATATTAACTGTAGCTGTGAGTCTTTTAAGCGAAAAATAACAGCAAAAAAACTCAAATTTCTATCCAGCCTAATCCTTATCAGAGGAGATAATAGAGGGAGTTTGTCCTTGATCCACTGGAGGATCAGTAAGGTCCCCAGAGGCAGAATCACTGACCAGAAAACCTTCAACAGGGGCCAATAAAGGTTATAAATATGCTGTTACCCTATTTCTTAAAATACTAGAAATGCAGTCTCTGAAACCCATACTGTGTATGTCCAGTCCCTTGCTCTATGTGACGAAGATGTACACTCCCATGGCCTCTCCTTGTCTGTGCTGATTATCATCTTACCTACATCTCCCATTGCTAAGAATTGGAGAAAATAGCATTGAATCGAATTGGCATTTTAGAATGTGCTGTGGTGATAGTAGAACAAATGATCTACTCTAGTTCAAAAATAATACATATTCTGTTTGAGGATTTAAAAACATATAGGAATTGTGTAATAATTCCTATTACGATTTTAGTTCACAACTCCTTGTACAACAATGCTTATATAGATATCACTTTGTTTACGAACTATGACGAGTATGTCTTTGAATTAGTTCTCAACAGTGGTATTCTAACACTCTCAATGTACTTTTAGAATGGGGCCTCTATGTGAATTCAGAAGATACTGAGACCAATGCAGTGAACATCTTTGTTTGAGTGAACTGAGCTGTTGATTGAATGTCGACCTCTCCATAATGACCATCACAACCTCAAATCACCCAGTTGACACCTTACAATGCAATCACAAAAATGCATAGAAAATGTGTAACAACAAAATAACTTTCAAATTTCCTTTGGAGTAACAAGAGCTAAATTTTCAGCTCCGAAGACATCTCAGTGTCAATCTAATTCATTTAAGGGGATCAACATTTTGGATGGCAACTGCAAGAGTAAACACATGACTCTGAATTCCCTTTGGTATATCAACTGCAGAGTGGGAGAAAAGTTGAAAACATTTTGGCCTGTCTAAATATATATATTTTTTGTTGCTAGAAAAAACAAGCTTGTCCTTTGTACCTTTTTCTTTCACCAATCAAATCAAATCTCTATCTTGAATGGTTAATTTTCTAGGCATCTCTATAAGGTAAAAATGCAGGTATCTTATGATCATTTATACAGTTATTCTTGAATATAATATATATTATATATATAATATCAACGGTAAAAGCAAGTCAAAAAAGATAACTGCACTCTAGAAAAGTAGACAATACACTTCCAATCCTATTGTGATCTTCTGTCCGTATCCAGCATAGTTCAAATAAATTTCTGATCTTCAATTAGGAGGCTGTAAAAGATGCTTCATTAGATAAAAATAGCCTTGACTTTGCTAATTGTTTATTGTGCCCAGTTACCTTAAATTTAGCTTTTACACATAATGTCATAAAATTTGTATCTTCTGGCACGAGTCCATATATAATTTTCTTGACTTCTATTGCTAATCTATCATTAGTAATAGGAGAATCTTCAAAAATAGATCTATTCTCTATGAGTCTGCAACTATGTTGCAGGAAACGCCTAAAAGGGTGGCCTACTAGTATGGGGCACAGCCCGAAATGCTGAAACAGCCTTGAAATGGGGCTGAAACGCCACTGGCCCTACTGTACGACATTTCACGATTTTGAAATGCTGTCCGGTACGGCTGACCGTATTTCGGCCGCTGTAGGCCGAGTTTTGGGCAACAGAAATGCAATTTTTTTTTTATACCTTTTTCGGCCAGATCAAGCGGTGAAGAAAGGCGTGGGCCCCTTCTAACACCCAAATATACTAATATAACAATTTTTATGTGGTTTGTCAGATCAGGAGGTAACTCCTCAAAACAATTCATGATATTCATTCAAGTTGGTCTTTATTATATACATGAAGGAGAGACTGTTCATTTATTCTCCCGGTGACTTTTCATATTTTCTATTATTTATTTACATCAATTACAGTTATTCACTCAATCCTGATGATTAGGTGTCAACATTCCCCCCCTTAATCTGAAGGGATGTTGGTGAGTCCAAGCATTGTTCCGAATCTTTCAAGCTTTTCTCTTCCAAGCGCTTTGGTGAAGATGTCTGCAATTTGCTCATTAGTGGAACAATGGCGGAGATGGATTGTTTTGGCCTCAACATGATGTCGAATCAGATGATATTTAGTATTGATGTGCTTTGTTCGATCATGGATCTTTGGGTTCTTGGCCAACTTTATTGCCGAGGTATTGTCAATCATGAGTGGAGTCAATTGTACTTGTTTTACAATATTCAAGAATTTTCCTGAGCCACACAATTTCTTTTTGTTGCCTTAGTTGCTGCGACATATTCTGCCTCTGTTGTGGAATCTACTGGAACTGATTGTTTGCGTGATCTCCAGGAGACAGCTCCTGATCCAAGACTCATAGCATAACATGAAGTAGATACTCCAGTTTCTTTGTCTACGTCGAACTCTGAATCAGAGTATCCAATCAAGCTGAAGTCGTCTACCTTTGTATACTTGATTCCAAAGTCTTGAGTTCCTCTCTGGGCTAGTAGTAGTTAGGTAGTTGAGACTTCCTACAAGCTGTCTATACTTTGTTGCATCCTCAAATTCTTTTCCTTCAATGGATGTGAGCTTTATGTTTTGTTCCATTGGAGTAGTAAGAGGATTGCATTTTGTCATGCCAAACCTGTTCAATAGATCTCCAATATACTTCTTTTGAGAAAGGAATATGGACTTCGGATGTTGAGTTACTTCAATACCAAGATAGTAATGA
>APFE030147673.1:146362-168868 GCA_000404065.3 Pinus taeda
TTCGTTTTTGCGAATCTATCCAAGCGATCAAGTTGTCGCTCAACAACATTGTCAGATTTGGATGATTCAAGAAAATTACATCTCTAGATACAACAAACTTTTATTTACTTCATCTAGAGGTGGTATGCTTTGGAGGTGTTTGAATACCCCAGGAAGATACACTTACGACTTCTAGCACCAAGTTTGTTTCTATGTACCTTTGGTATCAAAGCATAACATGTGGAACCAAAGACCCTGAGATGTTTTACCGAAGGAACATGTCCATACCACAATTCATCAGGAGTCTTGTTTCTTATAGCATTAGATGGACATCTATTCTTTATATATGTAGCACATAGAACAGCATCAGCCCAAAACATTATCTTTACATTTTTGAAGAAAAGAATGGATCGTACCATATTCAAGATTTTTCTAATCATTCTTTCAGCTACACCATTCTGTTGGGGATTATAAGGCACAGTTGTTTGATGTTTGATCTCATGTTGGCGAAGATAGTTTTCAAATTCATTTGATGTATATTCTTTTCCATTATCAGTGTGAATAGACCCAATATGAGATTGTGCATCATTTTCAATCCATTTATGAAAATTCTTGAATGTTTGAAAAGCATCAAATTTGTTCTTCAATAGATAAACCCAGCACATTTTGGTGTAGTCATCAATAAACGTCATGATATATTTATTTCCATTTACAGAAGAAACAGGCATTGGACCACATAAATCTGAATGAATGAGTTCAAGTTTCCTATGTGCTCTTGAATGTGAATCATGAAAACATTGTTTGCTATGCTTTCCTAGAATGCAAGCATCACATTGCTTAAGTTTTCTAGGAATTGTAGGCAAACCAGCAACACCATTTTTCTTCAATAAGCGGAGACTGTCATAGTTCAAATGTCCAAATCTAGCATGCCATAATTGATGGAAGTGTACCTTCTTCATAATGAGAATTGTATGAGAAATGTTGTGCACGAGCAGAGGTACCCTGCAGCTTGAGAAGCCTTTCTTCTTCTATCCCCCTCATGACAAGTGAGTGGTCAGATGCTTTTCTCACCTCAAGCGTGCCGTCAAACATATGAATGGAGTGACCTTGCTTGTGGATGTGGACCAAGGATAGAAAGTTTCTCTTCAATTGTGGGAGATATAGAACATGATGCAGAAGAAAGTCTGGAAGACCAGGCAATTTAAGCCTGATTGTGCCAAGCCCTGATGGCTTGAGTTTTGATTGGCCTGCAAAGTATACTGCTCTATCAACATTGTCAGTGAATTCTTTAAACAAGTCTTTTCTATGAGTCATGTGGCATGTTGCTCCTGAATCAAGCAACCAATCATTTTTCCAAGAAGCAAGTGAAGCATTAAATAAGTCTTCATTTATCCCAATATTACATTGTGCCACAACATAATGAGCGGATTCAGGTGCTTTACCTTTGTCTGTGTCATTAGTTTTACCTTGGGTTGGTTTCTTTGCTGCTCAATTTTGTCTCAAGGCAACTTGCATGTGGAGGCATCATGTGATCCATTTCTTTTGCAGCGTATGTAGTGCAAATTTGACTTTTCTCCTTGAGAGTGTCTGCCCCGCTGCCTCTGAAATATCTTCCTCTTCCTCTTCAACCATCTCTTCCTTTGGAAGAATCTTGGGCAAGATTCTTTTATTTATGAGCAAGGCACACAACCTCTTCAGAAGATTCAGGGGCTGTCTTCTTTCTAGAAGCTTTCTCTCTTTCAGCGAATTTTTTCACAAGAGAGTCAAAAGTAATATCTTTGAGATTTCCATTTTTTTGCAATGAATCAAGATAATTGGAATAAGTAGGATAAAGTGCCTTGAGAAAAGCGATAAGAGGAATATCCAATTCAACCTTAGTGGCTTTGATATCATGCATAATAGCTTTTACTTCGGATGCAAGAGCAAGAGGATCATTATTTTGTAATTCAAGAGTGGAGTTTAATCATGAGTTGAACAACTTCATGTGCAAAGTGTGAGTCATAGAGTTCTTTCAGCTTTTGTAAGGCTTCAAAAGCATTTGAAAATGGCGAAATATGTCGACTCACCTCTTCACTTACAGATGCTGCAATTAATGCATAAGCTTTGCTGTTCTTATTTTTCCAAATGGCGAACTCCTTGTCTGAGGTAGGTTGTTCTGGCTCTTTGTCTCCGTCTCCAACACACACTCCTTTCCACAACTCATTGAAAATGAGGGTGTGTTTTATCTTCCGGGACCACTCAAGATAGTTCTCCTTGCCATTGAGAACTGCTTCCACAATAGATATGATTGAATGCATTGTAAAATCTGAGTGCTATAAAAAAAACTTTTGTTGCTAAAAAAAATTGATTATGATATATGGAGACTGAGGTATCACTGTAGAAATGTAATACCATACACCGCAAGGTAATAGCATTCACCATTCACCGACACTAATATTCAATGCCATATACAATGCAACAACTCACAGTCACTAAAAAAAATCATACCATTCGCGCAGGAGAGGAGGCTTTGGACAGCAATAGCATTGGAGCAACGTATCAATTGAATGGCTTAATGGCCAAACAAGTTGGTATTAATTCGTGTTGGGAGTATTATGACAGCGGCGGTGGAGTGATACCATAAAAGAAACTGAATGGATTATGACAACAACGGTGGAGGTCCCACGGTTATGAAATAAGTGGTAATACAAAAACTGTAATACAAAAATTGTGTATTAACTGGACAATATTCAACGTAATAGAGGAGCCAGGGACTGGTGATGGCGCTGTGTTTAACTATGTAGAAGTATGGAGAGCGGATGGAGATGTATGTTGAGTTATGACAGCGGGATATGAATGCATTCAACATTTAATGTAAAACCGCAACATTATATGTAATACCACAACGTTTAATGTAATCAGTTACCATTCCTCCGCCTGTGGCAAGAGCCACACCAAGTTCGCCTGAACAACAATGTATCAACCATAGGCCACCATTGCTGGAGTGGAGGGCCGAGATCGCCAAGATAGTGCGCAGAGTGAGGGCCAAGATATGCTTGATAGTGGGAGAGGAGGCTAGGTTTGTATGCATGGAAAATTAGAAAAGACAACCATTTCCTGCGCTTTCAAGCACACAAATTCCCTCATACACGACGACTACAATTGCATCCTCCGACGCAGACTGCAAACCACCGGAGCAACTTATGAAAAAAAAATGCTTCAAAACGCTTCATAAGTTATTACCATGTCAGACCACACCAATGCAATATTCTCGTCGGGAGCGCCAGAGAGTAGCGCTATTGGACCACACCATGTCAGATCACACCAATGCAATATTCTGGGAAAAGAACGCGGCAGAGCATGAAAGTGGAGGAGCGTGGGATGCTATACCAGGAAATTTAGCAGGAAAATGCAGGACAAACTTCTGAAGAAATGGCAGAAGGGAGTTACAATATGGAGCTAGAAGCCAAAAATGGCGCTGGCTCTGATACCATGTCAGACCAGGAGGTAACTCCTCAAAACAATTCATGATATTCATTCAGGTTGGTCTTTATTATATACATGAGGGGGAGATTGTTCATTTCATCTCCCGGTGACTCTTCATATTTTCTATTATTTATTTACATCAATTACAATTATTCACTCAATCCTGATGATTAGGTGTCAATATGGCTGTTTGCTAAATTTAATAAAAGAATTTACAAATAGAATTCTCTAGAAGATGAAAAAAATAGAATTCGCTAGGAACCCTATGAGCCTCTCTTTTTTTTTTAAACACACTTCATTCACTCATTTCTCACACATTGTTTTACAAGAGGAGCTTTCTATAGTAGCAACAAGGAGTTTATTTGTAATTTGGAGCATGGGCAGCAAGAGGAAGGGCATGGGCAGCAACTAGTTGGGTGAGTTTTTCATTTCCTAATTTTGCAACATTCATTGCTTCTCAAAGTTGTGTTTCAAGTGCTCTTAAATTGGGTGACTTTTTCCCTTTGTAATTTTGCAGCATTCATGGCTTCTCAAAGTTGTGTTCCAAGTGCCCCTAAATCCACTCAAGCAACCAGGGAACAAGAATATTATCCTATATGGAAGTATGTTACCAAAGTGAAACATATGGGTTCTAATGGTACATGGGAATGGAAGTGCAATTTATGCAAAAATGAAAAGACCTTCAAGGGATCTTACACAAGAGTGAAGGCTCACATTTTGCATGAAGAGGTAAAGGGTATTGATGTGTGTGCACATACCAAAAATCTAGAGATGAGGGCTAAATTCAAGAAAGAGAGTGAAACAAAATCGGCATGGGCACTACCAATCCTTGCATGTCTGATAACATTGAGCCAAAGATTGTTCAGAAAGCAAGAAAGAGGAGGGCACTAGAAGTAGAAGTAGAGTTATCAAAGCCATCGACTCCAATTCAAGACAACAGATTGTTGAAAATGCTTGATAGTTAAGGGAGACAAGAAGCTGACTCAAGAGTGACAAGGGCCATCTTTGCTTGTGGCATCCCTTTTAATGTGGTTCGATCCCCATATTGGTAGGATTTGGTGAGAGTGATTAACAAAGCCCCTCAAGATTACAAAGGGCCAAATTATGAAAAAGTCAGAACAATTTTGTTGAAGAAAGATAGGCAACTTCTTGACGATGTTCTGAAACCAATTCATAATTCATGGGGTAGTACAATGCTTTCCATTATCTCAGATGGCTAGACTGGTACAAGACGCAGACCTTTGATTAATGTCATTGCATCATCACCAAAAGGAACCATTTTCATTGAAGCAGAAGATTGTTCAGGTGAGATAAAGGATAGTAAGTTCATTGCCGATATTTTAATTTCTGCCATCGAACAAGTAGGGCTAGAAACTGTGGTGTAAGTTATCACAAATAATGCATCTGTTTGCAAAGATGCAGGCTTAATTGTTGAGAGTAGACACAATCACATCTTTTGGACTTCTTGCATTGTCCACAATTTGAATATGATTTTAGAAAAGATTGAGGAAAAAACATAATGGATTAAGGAGGTCACATGACAGGCTAGGGAGATTATAAAATTCATCACCAACCACCACCAATCTCAAGCAATATATCAAGAACACTCCAAATTGGAGTTGTTGAAAGTTGTTAAGACAAGGTATGCCTCAAACTTCATCATCTTGCTTTGCCTTGTTGAAGTTAAAAATGCATTAATGAGTATGGTGGTGGGTCCAACTTGGGCCGAGTGGAGATAGGTAGATTCAAAGAAGGGAAGTATGGTGGGAAGGGTGTTGGTTGATGAAGATTGTTGGAGCAATATTGAGTTCTTGCTCAAGTTCACATTACTTATAATATCCTCAATTTTGATTTTCCACATTAGAGACGATTTTTGGAAGAGGAGGCAATTCCAACTTTGTGACTTAGGAGGAAAATGGGAAATTGCAGCTCTAGTGGAACGTTGGGCCCACAAGAGAGAAATTTGGCCCAAGAAGTGAACTCGCACTCCTGAAGGAGAGAGAGAGAGAGAGGAGCGGGGTATGAATAGGAGAGAGAAAGAGCGGGGGCCACCAAAGGAGAAAAGGAGGCCAACAATTATAAATAAGGAGAAGAGGCCATTTGTATGTTTTGTCATTCTACAATTTTAACATTAGTTCTCTTGAGCTGCTTAGCTAAGCCAATCGTGTTGTTCAGCACAAGGAATTTCTGAGCTAGAATTCCAACTCTACTTTTGGTGAACTTCGAGTGTCACCCTAGGGAAGTAAGAAGGAGTCCATCTTAGGGCTTCTCTAAGAGCTACATTGCAGACTATTTCTAGCTAGAGCATGCTTCTCTTAAGGCGCAAAAGGAAATTCAAAGGGGCTGAGAAAAGCCAACAAACAATGGAGTTTTGGTTGAAGAATTTGCAGATATTTATCCAGTGGGAGGATGAGTTTTTCGTTGGTGATTTGCAGGGCCCAGAGTGCTACATTTTGAAGGGCCGAATTCAAGGCATGCGCAAGGGTTTCTGGACAGTGGTTGCACAGACATTTTGACAGGGAGATTTGGGGAGTTCGGGCTAAGGAGAAATAAGGAGGTTTGGAGGAGTGATTTGCAGTGGTTGGAGGAAAATTTTCCAGATATTGATTGGCCTTCTACAACAAAATTCTTTCTACAGGGTGATTTTCTAGCTAGTTAGAACCATACACATTTTTTGGGGTCACCGGGGCACGTTGGATTCAACCCAAACCCTTTTTGGGTTTGGTGAGAGGACGCTAGGATTAATTTTATAGAATTTTTTGAGCACTTCTGAGGGCAAAATTCCTAGTCCCATTGAATAGCCAACAATAGAAATTGTTGGAGGATGGCACAGTTTACCTTGGGACCATTTTCGCAACTTGGGATTTTTTGGGGCTTGCTGAATATCTAGTGGGGAGGGCACCATCAGAGTTTCAAGTCATTCTAGGCAATCTTCAGAGTAGTTCTTCTAGTGTCCTCCCAACAACAGCTAGCAGTTCTTCCTGGGCATGCACAATTCTTCATGGGGAATCTCTCCAGCATTTGAGCATTTTAGTCACACCAAGGTTCTTGCCATAACTTGTAGTAGCAGGCCTAGGGTCCTTTGATCTCATTCATTATAGTCATATCTATTAGAATTAATACAATGACTCGGAGTTTTTGCCCATATTTCTGTGTTCAATTATGCATGGTTATGCATTTCTGAATTTTGTAGCTATAGCTAGTTCATTGCTTATGTTATCTACGATATTTTTCCAATTTGGAATATTACAGTGGTATCAGAGCCATGATCTTGCCTAGCTGTGGGGTAGTCAACTAGGTTGTTGAGGATTTGGTCATGTATGCACTGTGACGGGTTAAACCATAGACAACCCATGGCTTAAGGAAAATTTAGTATGTAGGAATTCTGGTGTGGAATCCACTGGAACGATGAGAGATTGGCCGAATTGAGCAAGGTGTCGAACCAGATCCATTCTCATCCTTACAACAGAGACACTAGAGGTGTGCAGGCCGTGGGGGTGCAATCATCTACACCATGTGGGGAAAGTCGACGGACTCATGGCACCAGATCTCCTCAAAATGAGCAGGTAGGACAGGGACAATTAGAGGTTGAGACCAAGAGGTGCTTTTGCTAGTGGAGACTTGGCTTTACATATCAAGAGCCTAAGTAGGAGGTTGAGCATGAGGCTGAGGGCACACATGACTGTGAGGGGCACGTAGATACACCTAGTGTGACACACGAGTCACCCTTGTTGGAGATTCCCTTGATAGCTTTGACTAAAAACTTGGGGGGGAGAGTACAACATACATCCATAGGGCCATTCATTGACGAGGTGCCAAGAGACACAGAGGTGTTCACCATTGAGGAGGTCCCATCCTTTGTGGAAGTATTCATTGATGAAGTATCTAGGGTCGTGACCAAGTTTTCAGTCGATAGCAGTGCACAACAATTTGATGAGGTGTCAGGAGACATCTCCACCTTTAACGAGGAGCTAATATGTACCATAGTTTTAAAAAACCGCTGTTTCGAAATGGAAACGGTCGAGTTGGTTCGTTCCATTGCCCTCCGGAGTGACTCAATACAAAAAACGGCTTGGTTGGCCGAGTCATGGCTGACTTAACCAACTCGGCCGTTTCCCGTACTGACTCAGCCGAGTCACAAACAGCGGCCCATAACCCACTAAAACAACAATTTAACATTATTTTAATGAAATTTTAAGGGGTTTGCTGATTGGTTTGGACTTCAAAGTGTTTTATGAATTAGCTAAATGTTATTTGGGGTCCATTTCCCCCTCCCAAACCCTATTTAACACACTCAAATGCTCTCTACTATTGATATGTTATTCAAATTTCATGGTAATGTTAAATTCTTAAAGTAAAAGTGACATTCTCCTTAATCTTCATTTTCATCCTTTTACTTAAATTTTTAACATTACCATGAAATGACTCAGGATGTTTGAGAGTGGTTTCGACCTTATTGGATTTCATATGAAGAAAGTAGAATTTTGGATTTCATTCAAAATCCAATAGACTTATCAGTTTTTCAGGATTTCAGGATTGGAGGATTGCAATGTTTCCATTGAATTTTGTCATGTATTAGGGTATGGAACTCGTATTTAATCAAGAGCACCAATCCCTCTATGTACCTTGATGTTAGTGACATTGGTTGTCGAACTCCTCTGGGATTCGCTCCCAAACCAGGAGCTTCTAAAAATGTCGCTCCCGCTCCCGTTTTCGCAGGAGCTCCCAAGTAACACAAAAAGAGAAACCGTTTGGGTCAAAAATGGTTAAATGATCTAGTTTATGTCCAATACAACCTCCGGCTTAGACGAACCCATTTGCTGAACAAAAGACCTGATTCAAATCCCATTGTGTTGGAAGACATTGATCCAACATCAGATTGGGTAGTGGAGAGTCGTCCAACAGAGTTTGATCCTGATGAGGATCTTGATTTAGATTTAGATATCGAGACATCAGTTGAACTTGAACATGTCGTTCAGTTGATGCAGATCCCAATCCACCAGCCTCAGTCTCACAGCCAGCAAGGACTCCAGTTGTAGGTGCTTCCTCTGCTCAGCCACGATAGAAGTGCAGCCGCATATCTACTCTATCTCAGCTTGCATCTGCTGCAGTTGCACAGCCTGCTAGTGGTACCACTTCTACAGCTGCAGTTGGAGATGATGATGAGGAGGAGGAGCCATTAGGCCCCCTGTCTGACTCTGATGATGATCTAGAGATTGATCGACATGATCTTGGCTCCTCTGGCAGTAGCTACTAGCCAGTAGCTGTAGTACTAGTACTGGAGTCTGGTCAAACAGTTTACTTTTGTTTGTATGAGGCCATTTCTAGCCTCCTTGGTTATGTGTTTTTTTGTTTCGAGTCTTTGATCATGTATGACAGTTGACTATGTATTGCCATTGGGTACCATTTTGATATAATGGATTGGTTCATGAGCCTACTTTGATCATATGTTGTCTTCCATCTATATTATAATGCTGTGCGTTTGGAAACATGAATGAAAATCTTTAAAATTATGTTTAAATCTTTTTATTTTTTATAAAAAAAATAAATATTTAATGTATTTTTTACAACGACCGAGTCATTGAAATCGAGTCGGCCGAGTCATTACCATTTCGGAGTCGATCCTCGGCCGAGTCGGAGTCGGAGTCGGAGTTTTAAAACTATGATATGTACATAGGCGTCCAGATCTATGGGGATGTTTTGTATGATGGGTTATCGATGGAGTAGTTGGAGGTTCAAGTTGAGGTCGTGATGGAGGAGGATGTGCAATCGTCCTTTGGGCTAGACATTGAGGAGGGGCCTTGCAGAGAGCACACATTGGGTTTTCAGCACAGTTCGCTTCAGAGGCACGTTGACGGGGCCTACATTATTATTATCTCACCCTTATACATTGGACTTAGAGAGGCAGAGTTGTCGAGACAGATCATCGAGGATGACTAGGTCAGCAGGGGCCAACGACTTGAGTTGAGTATGGCACAACGTTAGCACGGAGGGCTTGTTCCGTATGTTGAAATTTCTAAGTCTGACACGTCAGAAATTCCTACTGCATTATCTGGTTTATTTCACCTACTTGTTTATTCCTCAACAAGTTATTTATCCATATAAATACTGAAAATAAACACAAATGCAGTCTCGACTCATATACAGATCATCTTCTGAAATAATAGACAAACACACAAGGGACACTGTTATTTTTCGACAATCGCCCTCGAAAAAACCCAATGCGGGAAAATCGGTGCAGCAGTTCTGATGGTTTTATTATTATGCGGATTTCTTGTGTACAACTAGGGTACCAAATTGGCTCACCCAACAGAGATTTCTACATGATAGTAATACCTCTTCTCTGGGACAAATATTTAGCATGTTTGCCCCACGAAAATCCTTCCGACGCTTCTCCAAGGCTCTACGTCAGCCTTGCTAGCCTCTGCGTAGGTCTGGAACCCCCTGCGTTAGCCCTACTAGCCTTTGTTAGCTCTGGAACCCCCAGCGTCAGCCCTCTGCCCCGCTGCATCAGCTCTCTGGCCTTTTGCGTCACCCACGTAGGCTCCTCAGCCTCTGCGCAGTCTCTAGCTGCATTTGCGTGGCTCCTGTTGCCTCTACGTAGCCTCCTCAGTCACTGCGCTGACCCTTTGGCACTATCTATGCCTCTCTGCTTATGTACTCATTGCCCCTCCCTGCAACTCAGATCACTTGTTCGAATTTTCTCAACAAACCCCGCTTCAGAAAATCAAACTAACTGATCAGTCTCGGTGTATCTCCCACTGACCCTCAAGCCTCCTCTTATACTTTTCCTGTCGAGTCTTCAATGACCGAGATTAAGTCTAATCAACGACTAAGATTAGATTTTGCTTGGTCCATGTCATTTAGAACATTCTCGCCTAGTTTTATATTAATACCCATTAATATTTTAATTTTCCTAAGTATAGACTTAGGAACTCCATTAAAAATATTAATTATTTTAATATCTCTCTAACCGGGTGGGGTTTCCCCAAACCATTTCTGGGTCTTGGAGATCTCATGTGCTTTAGCCTCTCCATCAATTTTCATGGCTAGAGCACACCCGATGCTACCACAAATCAACACTCCCTTTAAGCGAGGAATGTGCTCTAGTAATGCTCCACCACTGAACCTCACACTGATCCTCTAGTACCGGTACCTATGCTGATGCTGGGCCTGCTGCCCTACATCCACTGCACTGCTACTTCCTGTACTACTGGCCATTGCTCTGCCACTGCTGCTGCTACATCTATACTGCAGCTCCCTCTACATCTGTGCTGTTGCTGGTCCTTCATCCCAACACTCCATCTGCACCGCAACTCTCTCTCGTAGATGCTGCCCATAGCACTACCACTGCTAACTGTTGCACTGCAACTCAGTTATCGAGAAGTAAGTAACTGATCTACCCAACCATTGACATCCTTGTCAGTGCAGAAGCCTCCTGATGCTGAAGCTACCTCTGCTGCCATCTTGTGCTCCCTCTACTGCCTCTGCGCTGCTGCAAGCACCTCTGTTCCTCTGGCACTGCTACAACCATCTTTTTGCCTCTCTGCACTACTGCAACCACCTTTGTGCCTCTCGCACTGCTGCAACTCCCACTGCGTTGCTACAGACCTCTGCACTCTAGCACTGCCTTGTTGCTCCATCCGCATCTTGCTTCTATCGACATCTGTCATCCTGCCTCTGTCATTCGGGGCTCCCGTAGCCGGATATGATCCAAGAGTTTGGGTACCTCAAGGATCCTGCCCCTCATCTTCTGTAGTCCTCCTAACTACAGCTCTATGTCTCCCCACCTCTTCTCTAGAGGTGCATGAGCACTCATGGCGCAATCGTCATTAGTCTCGACTTCTTTCTCAGCCTTAGCCGGAGCTGCCTTGGAGTCAAAATCCTCTCCCTCATTCTTCTTCCTGGGACATTAGGTTGCATAATGACCCAGCTCCCCACAACATAAGCACTTCACCTTGGAGATGTCCGCCTTCTTCCTCTTCCCTTGCGGTCTCGCAGATGCTAGAGCTGCATCCTCCTCCTCTTTCTTGATTCAACCTCCTTTGTTGCTACTTCCTGCCTTGGTCAACCATCTGATCTCTTCTTGGCAAAGAACTGTCCACATCTCTTCCCATCCTTGAAGATCAACTCTGCCCAAAATGCTTTGGAAAAATGTCTCCCAATCCTTGGAGATTGCATTCAGGGCGATCCTCACCATGAACTCCTGATCCGGTGTGGCCCCTGTGGAAGTAAGTTGGTCCCGAATCTCTTGCAACCTACTGAGGTATAGATCTATCTGCTCCCCCTTCTGCATCTGATATGACTGTAACTGATTCTCCAACAACATCTTCCTCTGCACAGAAGTGCCCTGATTCAATTTCGTCAAGGTATCCCACATCTCCTTTGTCGTGTTCTTCTCGACAATATGCGGTACTACATGATCCTTGACACCATCAAGGATTATGCACTTTGCTTTCACCATTGCATCTTCATACCTCTCATTAATAGCTAGGTCTACTGGGATAACCGCGGTTCTCAAGGCGAAACCCTTGATGCAATGTCTATCCAGAATAGACAGGATCCTGGCCTTCCAGATGACAAATTTGGAGGTCCCATCCAACCTGTCCTGATCCCTCAGTTCGTTCATTGCCATCTCCACTCCTCTTATGGACTCCCTCTGAGTCTCGACTTCCCTCCTGGAAGTTCTCTCCTAGACTCCTTCTGAGTCTTGACTTCCCTTCTGGAAGTTTTCTTCTAAACTCCCTCTGAGTCTCAATTTCCCTTTTGAAAATCTTCCCGCCAACTGTCGATCTGCTCCTCTCCGATCCTCTTTGCAACTGCAACTCGGATCTGGATTTATTGGCTAGAAATCCGCCAAGGCAGCGACTCCCTCTACCTTGGTTCTGTCTCGTTAGGTACTGCTCTGCTTCAACAAAAACAACACCTCACTAGCTTCCCAATCCACATTCTGCCCACAGCTCCCCAAGCCCTGACAACTGAAGAACTGAGCCTCTCAGCTCTATGCAATCCCGGCAAAGGTTGAATCACTCCTCTAGCCAGCTGCGTCAAGCCTACCTGACTGAGTAGGCTGATGTGGCTCTTCGTGAGCCTCTTTTGCCTCTATTTGCCTCTGCGCTGGCCCTCTCGCTAGCTCGAAATGATGATGCAGGCCCTCTACATCACTCCTTCTCTGCTGCCTTTTGCTTAGGAGCAGCTGTCTCTCGGGACAACTGCTACTGTTGTAAATATTTTTGATTATGCTGGCGCCTTTAGTCCTCTTGTGATCTGCAATCCTCTGATACCATGTTGAAATTTCTAAGTCTGACATGGCAGAAATTCCTACTGCATTATCTGGTTTATTTCACCTACTTGTTTATTCCTTAACAAGTTATTTATCCATATAAATACTGAAAATAAACACAAATGCAGTCTCAACTCATATATAGATCATCAACTGAAATAATAGACAAACACACAAGGGACACCATTATTTTTGGACAATCGTCCTCGAAAAAACCCAATGCGGGAAAACTGGTGCAACAATTCTGAGGCTTTTATTATTATGCGGATTTCTTGAGTACAACTAGGGTGCCAAACTGGCTCACCCAATAGAGATTTCTACACAACAGTAATACCTCTTCTTGGGGACAGATATTCAGCAAGTTTGCCCCACGAAAATCCTTCTAGCGCTTCTCCGAGGCTCAGTGTCAAACCTGCTAACCTCTACGTAGCTCTGGAACCCCCTGCGTGAGCCCTTCTAGCCTCTGCGTAGCTTTAGAACTCCCTGCATCAGCCCTGCTAACCTCTGCATAGCTCTGGAACCCTTGGAACCCCCTGCGTCATCCCTCTGCCCCTCTGCGTCAGCTCTCTGGTCTTCTGCGTCACCCACATAGGCCCCTCAACCTTTGCGCAGTCTCTAGTTGATTTTGTGGGGTTCATGTTGCCTCTATGTAGCTTCCTTAGTCACTGCGCTGACCCTCTGGCACTATCTATCAATGTTGTTAAAATCGCGATATTATCGTTTTATCGCGATAATTTCCCGCTGTCGATATTATCGCGAGTAATATCCGAAATTATCGCTAGTTTTTTTATACCTGATTTTTTGACGATTTTTTCCGTTTTTATCGCGGGCAATCGGGGGAGCGAGGTTTTATAAGGGATGCTAAATGTTCGAAATGCAATTTTTTTTTAAAGAAACAAATAATTTTTGAGTGGGGCAGCTTAATGATCAAGTCTAGGCCCTAGTATTGATATGCTATTCATGGTAATGTTAAATTCTTAAAGTAAAAGTGACATTCTTTTACTTAAATTTTTTAACATAACCATGAAATGACTCAGGATGTTTGAGAGTGGTTCCGGCCTCATTGCATTTCATATGGAGAAAGTAGAATTTTAGATTTCATTCAAAATCCAGCAGACTTATCAGTTTTTTCAGGATTTCAGGATTGGGAGATTGTAATGTTTCCAGGTGACACCACCTGCCTGGGCTACCCCTGCCACCAGTAGAGGATGTGGTCTACCTCCTATAGCTCCTACTTCTAGTTCTTCAGCATCTAGAGCATAGCAGATTCCACTACCAACTCCACCAGCACCAGTATCTACATCTAGAGGGAAAGGGAAAGCTGTGGCATTTTCTCGCAAGAGGGGCAGAGGAAATCACTAGGATTAGACTTTAGTTATTTTATTCACTTTATTGTATATGACATTATGACATGATGAGATACATTATTATATTTTTTGTTGATATTTTGAGGCTGAGTTGGGAATTAGGAGTCAGGACTTACTATTCAGGACATGATTCAATGTTATGTGTGATTTGGCCCACAAAAGAGAGAAATTTGGCCCAAGAAGTGAACTCACACTCTTGGAGGAGAGAGAGAGAGGAGGGGGGTGTCAATTAGGAGAGAGAACGAGTGGGGGGCACCAAGGGAGAAAAGGAGGCCAACAATTATAATTAAGGAGAAGAGGCCTTCATTTGTATCTTTTGCCATTTTACAATTTCAACGTTAGTTCTCTTGAGCTGCTTAGCCAAGACAATCGTGTTGTTCAACACAAGGAATTTCCGAGTTGGAATTCCAACTCTACCTTAGGTGAATTTTGAATGTCACCCTAGGGGAGTAAGAAGGAGTCCATCTCAGGGCTTCTCTAGGAGCTACATTGCATACTATTTCCAGCTGGAGCGTGCTTCTCTTAGGGCGTAGAAGGAAATTCAAATGGGCTGAGAGAAGCTAGAAAACAATAGAGTTTTGGCCAGAGAATTTGCAGAGATCTATCCATAGGGAGGATGAGTTTTTCCTTGTTGATTTGCAGTGTCGAGAGTGTTGCATTTTGGAGGGCTGAATTTATCTATTTTAGGGCCTGCGCAAAGGTTTCTAGATAACTACTATGCAGACATTTTGACAGGGAGATTTGGGGAGTTCGGGCTAAGGAGAAATAAGGAGGTTTGGAGGAGTGATTTGCAGGGGTTGGAGGAGATTTTTTCAAATATTGGTTGTCCTTCTACAACATAATTCTTTCTACAGGGCATTTTTCCAGCTAGTTAGAACCATAACATTTTTTGGGGTCACCGGGGCACGTTGGATTCAGCCCAAATCCTTTCTGCGATTTTGTGGATTTGGTGAGAGGAGGCTAGGATTAATTTTATAGAATTTCTTGAGCACTTATGAGGGTAGAATTTCTGGTCCCATTCAACATCTAGCAATAGAAATTGTTGGAGGAGGGCGCAATTTAACCTGGGACCATTTCTGCCACTTGGGTTCGTGAGATTTTTCTGGTTCTTGCCGAATATCTAGTGGGGAGGCTACCACCAGAGTTTCAACTCATTCCAGGCACTTTTAGAGCAGTTCTTCTAGTTTCCTCCCAACAATAGCTAACAATTGGTCCTAAGCATGCACAATTTCTCATGGGGAATCTTTCCAGCATTTGAGCATTGTAGTCACACCTAGGTTCTTACTCTAGCTTGCAGTAGAAAGCCCAGGTTCCTCTGATCTCATTCATTGTACTCATATTTATCAGAATCAATACAATGTCTCAGAGTTTTTGCTCATATTTCTGTGTTCAATTATGTATGGTTATGCATTTTTGAATTTTGTAGTTGTAGCTAGTTCATTGCTTTTGTTATCTATGGTATTTTTCCCATTTGGAATATTCCATCACCTGCATTTGATCTTCCCCGAGATGCAGACATAGAGAAACCTTTCCTACGAGAGGTTTATGATGGCATGGATACCATGGTTGAAAAAACTATGGAAATTATTACACAAGAGGCTTCCACTCTTCTTTTTCTGGATTTTCATTTTGCTGAACAAGTGAGGTCCATTATTGTTACCTGGTGGAATAGCTCCAACACTCCATTGCACACTTTGGCACATTCTTTCAATCCAAAATTTTATGATGAAGAATTCATTGCTGAAAGCAATGGGAAGAGGAAGGCTCCACATAAGAACAAGGAGGTGGCCAATGGAGTGAAGAAAGCCTTTCTAAGGATGTTTCTAGCTTCTTTACAAACTGATGTAAGGCAAGAATTTGCCCGTTTTGCTGCTGGATTAGAGGATTTTGCAGAATATCATCTTTGGATGAGAGGAGGACCATGGACCCAGTTAAGTGGTGGACTTGTCATGGGTTAAGTGGTGTTCATTTGGAAAGTCTTGCCACTCCTATTCTATCACAAGTGGCAAGCTCTTCATCAACAGAACAGAATTGGAGCACCTACAGTTTCATTCATAGTGTGAAGTGCAACAAGTTGGGATCGCAGAAGGCAGAGGGCCTTGTACATGTGCATTCAAACCTATGCCTTGTGTCTCGTAGGGGTGAAAGATATACAAGTGGACCTCATAAAGAGTGGGATGTGGATGCAGAATGTCCAGATTTAGAGCTCTCTTTTTCTGCTCCTGATATTTGTGCCAATGGTGATGCAAGTGCAACTAAAAGTACTAGTAGAGTTGCCTCTTCTGCTGAACAAGCATCTTGTTCTATCTTTGCTGATGTGGATGAGGAGTTTTATTAGTAATGATATGTTAATGTAGCCATAATTGTCTTTAGCTCATGTTTTATTTCAGTTTTAGCACATATAGCCTCACATATAAAGGCTGATTTTGGAGTCTTGGATGTAAAGCCTCATCTATAAAGGCTAATTTTGGATATTTGCATCATGTAATCATCTGTTGGAGTTAATATAAATTTGGGTTTCCTTCTAAAATGTCATTTATATGTTTCATTTTTTATTTTCTTGCAAAATAATGTGTTATTTAATATTGACAATATATATTATATATATATATATATATATATGATGTTTTGGCTGTTTTTCCATTTTCCGGGGGTTGCGTTTCGGGAACTTCTTGACATTTTGGCGTCTTGTGTAACTTGCGTCTGCAGACAAATTTAATCCACTCTTATCTAATCAATTGGGAGCACAAAACACCACTTGGAGCTCTTTTCTGAATCCAAACATGACACCTGTTGCAGCGTTTAAATTCATGTCCATCAGCCCTTGACCAGATCATGCCAAGATTTGTGACTTGGCTAAATTGACTCATGCTGCTTCTGCAATGAGCAGGAATTAAGTGAGACACTACCTTGGAGAAGTGGCTTCTAATGAAAGGTGGCCCAAATAGAGTAGGACTTCTTTGAGTGGGAATAGAGTAGGACTTCTTTGAGTGGGAGGGTTCCAAGGTTCTCCATTCATCTCCATTTATTGAGATTCTATTAACACTCTCATTTGAACAAAAAGGTAGAGTTATTGGCATGTCCTTGAATACTCATTCAGGATTAAAAATAGAGACCTTATTCTGGAATTTGGAATACCTGCACACACCTTTAATAATGACAGGATAAATCTGAAGCTCACAGTTATTTCATATAGAATAACTAAGAAGAGTTGCATCAAAATGTAAGTAAAATTATTCGTAAGTACTAAAATTAAAGTGCCTCCTTAAATGCTTCAAAACATGTGTACTTGCCTTTACTATTGAGACTGACACCATACCCCATTGTCATGACTCATGCTACTTTGTCAAAGAAAATAACTGAGATGGCGCATTAAAATGCCAGTTGAATTATTCATAGAAGTATAGTTTCTGAGCTGTTCATTACTGACCTTAAGCTTGTTGTTCTTGGAATCCCCCAAGACTCTGATAATCTGCAGCCCACTGTTATGCCTCTCCCTGCAGCACTGTTGCAGCCTGATGAATTCACGTGTTCAATCTCAGGCTTCAGGCTGTTTGTTTATGATGTTTCTTGGACACTTCATGAGCTTTTAAGCTATAGGTGTTCTCAAGGGCCAATATTTGTATAAATATACATATGTAAGTCTCTGTTTAATTGTCAAAAGAAGCATCTTGTTGAATAAAATTAAAATAAAAGCATAGTTTCCTGTTACAACCAGATAATGACTTTCCTTTACCTTGAAGATTTCAAAGATAGAGGACTTGGAATTTATCTGAACGTTTCTGTGATCAAGTTGGTAATAATGCTTCAATTTTAAATTTAATGATCATCTATGAAGTTATGATATATAGAATATTACAGTAGAGGGCTAATAAAGCCATCAATCATATCACAGCATTCTAGTTTTAGAAAATTTGTAACATGCAATTATAACCAGGGAACCTTATCTTTCATATTATTTTGTAATAACTTCTTTGCGGCTTCTCATGGAATTTAGCTTGTCGAACCAAGGAAAAGGGATGCCGCAATGCAGACACCAGAGCATCTGGCAAAAGCAGTATTGCTAATGATTACAAATAACATTGGCTCAATTGCCATGTTGCATGCTCGTGCAGCGGGCGTTGATCATGTTTTGTTTACAGGCAGTTTTCTGCATGGTAATAAGGTGGGATTCTTTTTACCATATTAAACTTGAATTTCTAAATTTTATCAGTTTTCTTTAACACCTATATTTATTCTTGCCAATAACATATATTTCTTGGCAGGTAGCTATGAGGCTTTTAGCAGTTGCCATGGAGTTTTGGTCCAAAAGCCTGATTAAGGTGAGACAGAAAGTAATTTTTTTTTTATAAGTTGTTTGTGGGTGTAGAAAGGGAAAAACAGTGGGTCTATAGAAAGGAAAAAATGGTTTGCAGGAGCTGAAAAAATAATAAAATTGTTGAAATTTTGAGGATCTGAATTTTATTGCAGATTCAGAAATTTCACCTCAACCACGAGGTTTGCAGGATGTATTTGCTGTGAACCGTCAGCCTTGGGGCCGAATCTTAAATATAAATTACAACATTGTATATTTCACAGTCCAACCCAATTCACCAGACAGCTCAAGAAAATAAATATCAGCATGTGTACTTCAATACCACAATTCTACAGTCCATAGGGGACACTTTCCTAATATATACTGGATCTGGATTTTGAAATGTCTTATTACAACATACTATAATAGCAGTAAATCTGCTGCTTTATCTTTTAAATGTGTGTTAAATCACTTATACAGTTCAGCTCTATGTCATGCAAAATCAGCATGCACAACCATGACTAGAATCTATTCAATCAAGAAGATAACATAAGCTGAAATATAGTCTGCAAGTACACAATATTTGGACAGCTGGAACAATTCATATAAATATGTAATTTCCTCTACGAATTGAGGATGAATGAAGGACAAAATAGCCTATCGATCCCTGTAGGCTACAGTCTTCAATAAAGGGGAAACCCCCAAAATATCCAATGTCTGGGTGAGTTTTGGGGTAGTTGGGCAAAGAAACCCAAATTTGGAGGTTGGAGTAAAATTTACTCAATCAATTAAGATTCAAGAAGAAGAGACCCCTCTAGGAAATCTATAAATGCAAGAGGGTTGAATTCATTTTGGAGCATCAAGTGTGGATTAATTCATTTGTTTTTTGAGCATTAGCTCTGATGGTTTTAAGATCCCTTCTACCCTATCAGTTTCGGTGGTGAAAGATTCCACCCTAGTTGATCAATTATTTCCTATCTTGATTCTGTTTGGGCACAAGGAGCACTATTTTATGAGTAGATCAAATTCTGGAAGTGGGCTCTCTGTGACTTGCTCTCTTGCTGGGATCCGTTGCTAGTAGTCTGCATTATTTTCTGATGCTAGCGAAGTGATTGAGAGGCAGAACGAAAACCACCATTGAAGGTAGTGGGAATCATAACCCTGATCCCCCTATACACCCTAACACTAGGACAACTAACAGGAGTCACCAACTGTTACTTCCTCAATTCACATATAACCAAAGCCGTGACAAGCCAAGAAGTTGTTGAGCCAAATAGACTGTTGGATGAATACTTTCGGGAGTATGCAACACTAGAAGAAAACACACGAGCAACCATGACTTTCAATGAATACACCAACTTTAGATACAGAAATAGATCTAGAGGACAACCAAATTTTGAGCTCACACGCAAGGTAAGTAAACTTACCCTCCCCTCATTTGATGGATCATCTAAATGTTTAGCAAGAGCATGGGTGCAAAAATTGGAGACTTACTTCATGCTCAACCCTATGTTGGAGGCAGACGCTATCAAATTCACCACTCTACATCTTGAGGGAGAAGCGCATGAATGTTGGTATCATGGACTATGTAACGACCCATCTTTAAATGCACATATTATGTGCCCCTGTATAAAAAAATAATAATACTAAAATATATTAATAAATCAATAAAAATGATAATTATAAAATGGAATAAAGATTTAGTATTGTATCAATAATTAATTAATTAATCTAAAGTTCTAAAGTTATATTAAAAACAAACATAAATAAACTTTATATTAGGAACAAATATAAATAAAACAAAGCATATATATGATAAAGTACATATCAATATAATCAAGTAATATAGAATATGTCATATGGTTATACTGAAACATAATAGTGTTAATATATATATGATGTTCAAACTTTATAATACCTCCAATGTTATATATATAAACCATCGCATAAAAAAAATCTGAACCTTAAGTAAGGCAGAAACGCCTGTACGGGAGGATGGCTCACAGCTGGAGGAAGCTGTCACCACGGGAGTAAGCGGTGGAGTCGTGGGTGTACAGGGCGGCCACCGCTTAGCCCTGGCTATAAAATCACAAAGATGGGGCTGAGAAGAGGGGAGAAAACGGAGAGTGGAGGGCAGGAGAACCAGGAAATCAGGAGTTCAAACCAGAGGGAGCTTTACATTGATCTGAGGTTCTGGTCACGGGGGCAGTGAGCTTCGGTGAGAAGCTTACTGGATTGGCTGGGAGAAATTGGTTTCCCGGTAATTGGATCAGAATAACCGCGGCGTCATCAACTACATCGGAGCAGGCAGCAGTTCAGGTAGGTGTTCGAAATCCCTTACGGTTACTGTATTTCTGTTCTGCTTATCACCTTATTTCAGTTTTGGTTCTTACAGACTAGTTACTTTACACAAAGGTTGATAAATAGATTTGATCATAAGAACCCAGACATACACTTTAGTGAATCGCCCCAGCTCAAACAAACTGGATAGCACGAAGAATTTATTGCAGAATTCTAGCGAACCACAGTCATGGTGACAAACATATCTGAAGAACGATTAGTCATGCTTTTCACAGAGGCATTAGCTGAACCCCTACAAGGTTGGGTCAAGGCATTCAACCCCGCCACCCTTAAGGAGGCTATCAAGAAGACTCGGGATATGGGCAATGTAAAAATTTCTCATTTCCCACCTTGGTTTTTAGTTTCACCTTATTTCTCCAAAATAGTTAAATGCCCTTTCCCATATCCATACATTCAACAACTGGAAAATAAATTTTGCTGAAAACACAAATTCTGGAAATTTTACAGAACGCTGGAAAATGCAGTAATAAAAATCAGCACATATAAACAGTCATTCAACACATTTAAACACAGTCATTTTTGGTCAAGGTAACCCTGGAAAAACCCCCTACAACTCTTGGGGAAAACCTGTTCGGAAGCTCCTCCTTATTTATGGAAAATGCTTTTTACAATGAGAGAAATATTCAGCAAAAAATTAGCAAGCAAACTTTTACAACTTATCTCGTTTTCCATGCCTCACAGCCAACTGGAAAAACTTGCAAACAGCAAAACAGAACAACAATAAATGTTGTACGGCCTCCTCAATTTTTGTGCCCAATTTCAGCCTTAAATGCTGCTATACGGCTTGCCTAGAAAAGCGTGCAAGCTGCCACAAATATGCTGTATGGATTTCCTCGATTTCTGTGTAGAAAAAAAACCAGCGGTACAGTTGTATAGATTTGCCTCGATTTGTGTGTCAAGGTACAACCACTTGTACGGATTTTTGCTCCTCTATTTCTGTGCACTTGCTGTACGGATTTCTAGAAAATCGTGTCCAAATTCTGCCTTTCACTGTGTGCTAACTCAGCTGTACGGATTTGCTAAAATGCTGCCTTGAAATGTGTGCCTAGCTGCTGTCTCCTTCTCCTCCCTGTCTAGAAATCTCCGTTGCTCTCTTTCTCTCAATCTGCTCATGAAAGAATGAATGACCTTTTCCTCCTTTAATCTTAACCCTAAGTGACTTTTGGGAAACCCCTAAATCCAATGGTTGAAATAGATTGAGATCTAGGGCTGAGATTAAATGCTCATTTAAATCTCACTTTCTATTTTTTAATTCACCCCACTTTAATAAAGACCCACTTAGTCATTTATTTCTAAAGTCACTTTTCCTTTCTAATTTTACATTGACTTTATTAAAGTCACTTTTAAATTAGATTTGACTTTATAAAAATTATAAAGTCACTTTAGGAGAAAAATTAAATTCTTTTGGACACTTTTCCCTAGGCCAAAGATCAAAGCCTTAGGGAACCACCTGTCCTCCGGTACCAAATTTCAACACTCCCTCTTACCGATGATGGTGTTCCTCACCACACCCATCTTGTCTCTGAAGTAGACATGCTTGCCCCGTGGTAGGGCTTTGGTAAGAATATCTGCAACCTGCTCATCGGTGGGAATATACTCAATCTTCACAGCTCCCTTCTGAACATAGTCTCTGATGAAATGATATTTGATCCCAATATGCTTTGACCTGTCATGAAATATTGGATTCTCCGTGAGTTTAATGCAACTCTGATTATCACAGTAAATCACTGAAGGTCTCAATGGCTGACCAAATAAGC